>CM059871.1:41123103-41276909 GCA_030490815.1 Acer saccharum
AGATTTACGTAGCAAATCTACAATTTTGTTTAAAACCTATTTATAAATTAAGTTCTAACAAATATATGAATTGGTGTGACAATAAAAGCTAGCTATTTTAACTTTGATTAGGAAATTTAACTAGATTAACATTACAAATTATCATTCTATTGGACTTAATTTAATTCCTACAACATCTAAATGTTTTTATTAAAATCAGTTTTACATTTTGGAGTTCTAAACGAAACTTGGATCAAGACTCGGAACTAATTAGAATGTATTGTAGGTGATTAATCATATTACATGATATAAATTAATAAAAGATGCACTACAATACATGGAACTTTTTTATAAATTTTCTATGCAAACAGATAAATTTGACACTATTTTCTTTGCCAATAGATCTTCTGATCAATCTGATACCTATTAAGAACTGGCGTTATATAACTGGCTAGAACATCATTGTCTGTACCTATCCTTATCCAATTCAAACCCCAATTAATTTCCATGCCCCATCTCTTTCCATATATAAAATGTTGTAATTATGTTTTTACTAGGACAAATTAATTATTGTGTCCAAAAAGAAACAATATCATGAACGAGTTTGAGGTTTTGGTAAATGACTCCTAAATCAGCGGTTCAAATCCTACCAATTGTAAAAAACTTTAAAATAAATATGCGGGTCTCGATAGATGGATAGATAAATGCTGTAATCAGGACGAAAAATGTGGACCATATATTATGGAGAAGTTTTAACAAGTGCATACACTTTAAGTCAAAGTATGTAAATCTAATTCTCTATATTCTTCATCATGATATATTTTATATCAAGACGAACTGACAATAGAAAAACATATATATATATATACGGTCCTATTCACATCAATACGTACTGATGTAACTACATCAGTACCAATGCATGTGAATCACTGATTATGGAGAAGCTTTGACAAGTGATACACTTTGAGTCAAAGTATGTAAATCTAATGATCCACATCCAACGCACTGATGAAGTTATATCAAGTACGCACTGACTTGAATATTTCTATAAGTGTATTTATAATAAATATCTGGTCTAGATAGATGAATAGATAAATACTGTCAATATATATATATATATATATATATATATATATATATATATATATTTATTAAGATCAAAATTCCTTCTTAAAAATTAATTTTAAATAAACAATCTCACCATGTAGCTTGATAGTAAATAATATTCATTTACCATAATAACGTCTCAGAATGTGTTAAAGTGCATTATCAGATCTTTCCTTAATTGACAATGTTTCAGTTTCAAGTCAAAATTATAAAATAAATTAATTTTAAATAAACCATCTCACCATGTAGCTTGATAGTAAATAATATTCATTTAACATGATAACTCTCAGACTGTGTTAAAGTGCATTATTATATCTTTCATTCGCCGTCAATATTTATGTTAAAGTGCATTTATTTTACCATAATAACGTCTCAGACTGTGTTAAAGTGTATTATCAGATCTTTCCTTAATTGACAATGTTTCAGTTTCGAGTCAAAATTATAAAATAAATTAATTTTAAATAAACCATCTCACCATGTAGCTTGATAGTAAATAATATTCATTTAACATGATAACTCTCAGAATATGTTAAAGTGCATTATTATATCTTTCATTCGCCGTCAATATTTATGTTAAAGTGCATTGTTTGATCTTTTCTTAATTGACAATGTTTCAGTTTCGAGTCAATTTTATAAAATAAATTAATTTTAAATTTACAGAGAATACGAGAAAGATTGGCTATGACAGGTGTAGCGTCATTATAATGCTTAAAATAGATAATATATATTATTACATTACATCATTTAACTCTTTTAATGGATTTTGTCTGTTACTCAACTTGGGTTTTTATTTTAGTTTTTTTTTTTTTTTTTTGTTGTTGTTGTTGTTGTTGTTGGATCAAGATATTTTAGAATTTTATTTTATTTTATTGTTGTTGTTCTGGGATCAAGATATTTTAGAATTGTATATATTATTCAATGACAAACCATTAATTATTATAAAATCTCAGCAGTAGTGTTAGGTATTGTACGTATAACGTATTTTCTGCACTATCAAACAATATCACGGATATTATACTCACCTAGCTTTGGATGTATACGATCTATAGAAGACTTTGTCATTTTCAAATTTCAACTACCTTTTTATTTATTATTATTATTATTTTCACAACTTTCTTATTATTTTCAATGCATGGTTTTGTATATATATATATATACCATGGCCGTAGCAACTCAAATATGTAATATTACAAGAATTAACGAATTACGTCAATTACTAACAAGCTTAAACTATATTAAACGGTATTATAATAAGGAAATAATTTCATGTATAGACTAATTAGTTATTGGTAAATTTGCAAATATAAGTACCCTCATAATATTATTTTGATGTGTTTATGTTTAGAACTCAAAAAGAGTACTAATTAAATTTGTATAATTTGCTTAATTATCATATCCTTTTTAATTAAGACTATACATCCTTATAGAATAATTTTCTTTGTTGATATTATTTTTTGTCACAAATCATATATAAATAAAGAAATTTGATAGTTTTAATTAAATAAAGAATAAAAAAGCATGATTAGATCCTAATAAAATCACAACTTTAAGTTAATATATACAAATCCATTGATAGATTTTTAATTTTTTTATTTTTTTTTTTAAATTGGAGTGACTTTGAGGAAAAAAACATCACATACAAATATACGATCATATACTGAAAAACCTTAGGCAAAACCATATATATGATTTAGGGGTATTTATAATTTGGTCCCAATCTAATTGGGAAATGTCACTTTTTTACTCCTTAATTGAAATTTCATCAATTTGGTCCTTATATAATTGAAAATCAATCAAATTAGTCCTACCGTTAGTCAAAACCGTTACTTTGACTAACTGTATGACTAATTTAATTGATTTTCAATTATGTAAGGACCAAATTGATGAAATTTCAATTAAAGAGTAAAAAAATGACGTTTCCCAATTATATTGGAACCAAATTGTAAATACCCCTAAATAAAAATAAGAAAAAAAGAACAAGCGAAGGAAAAGAAAAGTAGAAGCATAGGGGTGTGCAAGCTCTAAATTTTAATCTAAATAGACATTTATGTCTCAATCGAAGACGAAGAAACATGAACTAAATTAAGCAAATATCGAACAAAATTAAATAGAAGAAGATTTGATAATTTAATGTTGTCTTCTTTTTTTTTTTTTTCCACAAGAGGTATTACTTTGCTGGGATACATTTTTTATAGTTGTAGTACTCCAAATAAGAAAAAAAATCATGGGATGAAAATGGAGGGTCTTTAGTTGACACTTTCATGGCATATGGTGGTGGCTTGGCAAAGAATGGTAGCTTGACTTTGATGCGACACAGACAGTACACTAGTACTAATTAACAGAATTTTATGGAGAAATCAGAGAATTGGTTAATTTAGTGTAAGAATTTCGTTATTTCTCGATATTTGAGGGGTCCACTCCAATAAACACTAAAATAATCATAGAACAATCAATACAGCACTCGTGGTGGTTGCTGACTAATACCTCTGTTCGTGATTTATATATATACGGAAATTATATATATATATATATATATATGTTTCTAGATGATATGTTGACTTACATTTCTCATAAATTCGAGTGGTAATTATTTTAGCCGAGATCAAAATTAAATGTACGGTAGTCGGTACAGATATTTATTCCAATAATTCAGAAATAAAACTCTTAATATATATTTATAAAATAAGTAAATCGACTTGAATTTTCCACTATTAGCGTGGAGAAAATATAAACTATCACTTGTATTAAGAGATTATATAATTCAAATATTCAATCTTTAGTTTCACGATCGTAGAAAAAAAATGATTATGTTTATCTTTTTTTTTTTTTTTACCTTCGTTATTTGTTAGACTTTCATATCTAGTTAACTCGAATGATCGATTAGATATTTAGATTATGAGTTTGAATAATATTTTTTTTTATATTATAAATTTATAATAATTAATAAATAAATAAATAAAACATCTTTATAAAGTCTTACTGTGGGTGGCATCCACGTTTTCTGACTAAATTAAGACATGACAATGATTTTTTTTTTTTTTTCTTTTTTTGTGAAATCCATGACAGTATGTCTTTGATCTCATGCCAAACAATTAATCCACGAACAAAATGAAAATAGTGGTTGGGGGTTTTATTTTTTATTAATTTTTTTTTTTTTAATGTATAAATCACCTATATATATCACAAGGAAACAAAAAAAAAAAAAAAAAACAAAAAACAAAATGTCAGGATGCTTGACAACTAATAAAAAAATTGATAACAAATTTCAATACTAAGTGTCTAAGGCCCTGTTTGATTTTTCCACTTAACACTGAATGATACTTAATGTGTTCCATTCAGTTATTTTGTTTGACTTTAAAGTGGTAAATCACTTAATGAGTACCTAAAACCACTTGTTTTGAAAAGTGAAATTTTTTTACTTTTCACTTAACACAAATCCAGGAGAATTTAATGCAAAGTTTTACTTCCAAAACTATCCTTACTAATTTAATCTATCTCCAATTTTGTCTTTTGTTAAAGCCCTAAATTGTATTTATATTTTTTTTCTTCTCACCATAAAGAACTTTAACATCAGAAAACCTAGCTGCTTCAAAACACAAACAACTAAAGACAATTTTCCTAGCATATTCTGGTCAGTACTCTTTCTTTCTTTTTCTATAATTTCATAATTAGTTTTATTAATTTTATTTTAGACAGATTTTGTTATGAGTTTTTATTTTTTTGGATTTTGAGATGTTAATTTTCGTAAGAAAAAAAAAAAGTTATAAATATAACCATGTTGTTATTCATTGATAATGATATTCAATTTAGAACCAAAAAGAAAAAAACCAACCTGTCTACAAACCAACCAATCCAAAATAATATAAATATGAAATATTATTAATAACTAAATAAATTTATTTTATAATTAATTTGCATGTTAAGTTGTCCTTAATATATTAAAATGTAAATATATAACAAATAATAGTTAGAAGGGTATAGATATAAAAGTATTTATTTTCAGATATTTATAACTTAAAAAAACAAACAACTTATCACTTATATTCAGTTTTCAGTGAAAAAAAACAAACATGTTTTTCAGTTTTCAGTTTTCAGTCACTGTTCAGTCTTCAGTAACATTCAGCACTATTCAGTCTTCAGACAAAAAATCAAACGGGGCCTAAGTCCTTAAATGAGATTAATTCCAATTATAATATTATTTGAATTTACTAATTTTGTTTTTCCTTAATTCAATTGCAATAACAAGCTATAATATTTTCTAAACATCGATCCACAGGCACGAGTTTAAGGGCATTATAAATAGTAATCAAATTATGGGATTTATGTGTTGGTGTGAGTGGTTCGGCGCTCTCATCACTTAAGCAAAGTCGTGAATTCAACTCCCCTTGTGAACGGAGCTACACATATTGGGAGCACTTAACCCCTTAGTAGGCCAACCCGGTGCGAGTCTGGATTAGTCGGGGTGTGGTCTAGGCTGATTGCACTGTATGGTGGATCCGCCCCACCCGGAAACCGGATGGTGTAAACCAAAAAAAAATTATGGGATTTAATTACACTGTTTCTTGTGGTCCAAAAAGCTTTGCATGAATGATATATAACAACGTGGCATCAAAATTAGCTAAAAATTTGACATCAAACGTGAACCTGTCTTTCTAATTATTGGAAGCTACTGTTGTTGAGTTTCATGGATATTATTCTTTTACTAAAGAAAAATTCAACAGTCTATTGTGAATTTGTGATCATACAATGACTTGGCTAAGAGTAGTGGCCATGGCGGTGGGTTATGAACTGGCCTATCGCTATCTGTATTCCCCTTTTATGACTTTGTTGATAATGTCATAATATATCCAATCACACTAGGTTTCAGATGCAGGATTCCGTACGTTTGTTTTTTAACTTTTTATATTTGTATCGATGCTAATTAAATGAATAAATAATTCATTTTGTTTCAATATTAATCAACATCTCATATGAAAAAACATACGGAATATCCTAATCATGATATATATCCAACCACAACAAATTATATATGTAAGGTTTTCTAGTCAACCATCAAATAAATAATTAAATAAGTATATATATATATTTTTTGACCCAATAATATTCTTATGATCAGATTAGGATTAGGATTAGGATTAGGGTTTTTGTTTTTAATATAGCTGCTATATAAAACCCATATATTCTGTTTGTGAATTGTGATTGACACAACAAAAAAGTTAAATTATTTTATGTTCGATCTTTAACTGTTTTTTTTTTTTTTTATATATATAGAAATCTCTTTTAAATTAAAAATAAAAAAAGAATGAAAAGAAAACTAATTAAAGAAGTAGAGATGACATATTTTATACATCAACAAACACAAGAACAATTCCTGACACAGTCCTTTATAAAGATCAATTAATTTATTGACTACATCTACATGCTCCTCCTTTCTTCATTATTAGAGAATCCTGAGCTTTCAACGACATAATTATTTAGACTGTGAGAGAGAAAGAGAAAGAGAAAGAGAAAGAGAAGAATACAAATTAAGACACAGTGAATATATTACATGAAAATTTGTCACATGCCCATTTGAAGAGAAAACGTTTTATGCCTTGAGACGTACATAGCTCATTAGCTCGATCGTCTTCTTTATCTTCAATATCCAATCAATTGTTATCATTTATAAAAATCTATTTATATTATTTGTAAGATCCTTTTCTAATCAGTACGATATCTTGCAAAATTTCAAAACCTTTTTTGTTTTGTTACTTTTTATTTAATTTTATAACATTTCTATTTTAAATAATTGTCTAATATGATTGAAGTTTTTCTGTCATTTTCCTGGAGTGGAAGAGGAATTGATGCATTTTTTAACACTTGGGATCTGCTGGTCAGTATATCTACCATTCTCTTCCTTAACTAAAAATGAACAAAAATCCAAATGGTGACCGAGACTGACTGAAATTTAACTGTTTTATAAGATTTTTATAGAGTATATATCACCATAGTTAAAAGATTAAGAAGAAGAAAGAAGAAAGAAGAAAGAAGAAAGAAGCAAGAAGCAAGATATTATTACCCAAATAAGAAAAAATTGTCAAAGTGAATATATATATATACAGAAATTCTATTATCAGTTTAAACTGACAAAAGTTATATCAGTTCCTTGCGTGTGAGCCATTGGATTTAAACATTATATATCTTTCGTATAATCAGCTATCTAGCTAGCATCTGCCAACAGCGTATTATAATATTATATCTCATCAGTCATGCATCTTATATAAAAATAAAACAACAGCAACTGGAGAATTTAAACTAATATATAATTTTTCCATTAGTGGAGGACCCGTCTGAGTTGAATTTAACACAATTGTCTTTTTCCTTAACTTTTTAGTTTTTATTTCCCTCTTTGGGTTTCTTTAGTATTCTCAACAACACTGGAACCATGTACTGTCATAAGATAAAACATTAATGCATGTATATTTTAGTCAGCTTGGAGCTTGGAATTGGATTACTTATCACCCAAAAACAAATAAAAATAAAATATAAAAAAACGAGACAGAGAGAGGTTTTAATGAGGAGGTTACACCAAACAATGTAAAAGAAAATTTAATGAGACACTGTACAGTTAGATCATTGAAGAGTTTACATGATCATCAAAACACCAGAAAAGAGTTATTTTTTTAAAAGCCCTTGAACGAAAAACCAGAAGGGCTCTCAAGTCTCTTCAAAACTTAAAAGAAAAAAAAAAACACAAAAAAGAAAGAAGAAAAATAATACACAACTCATTAACACTTACATTCACAAAAGAGAAAAAAAATAAAAAAAATTACACTAACAATCCCACAACAAGCCTTCTCCAAAGCTGTAATTTGGAAAATTATAACTATTGTTATTCTCTGGAGTCTGTAATCCAAAGTTTTGATGATCACAAACATACCCGAGGCCGCCGCCGCCGCCGCCGTAATTCTCCACACTTTCCGACAACCACGGCGGCGTGTACATCCAACCATCCACTGACGACTCCAAGTACACGAACTCGTTCCTCAACTCAGCCGAGTCGTACTCATAACTCGTCCCAAGACTAGGCAACTCAACGATCTCAGTCAACTCTTCAGACCCAGTTGACAAATCCATCGCAGAAACCAGACAGGACAGCGAATTAGAAGAAGAAGATGATGATGATGATGAGGTGGCAGAGTCAAAGTTTTCCATTTGAGCCGCCTTGGCTGCCGCTGCTTGGACGTCACGTGGAGCGAGAGAGACTGGGCGTGGAAGCGAGTCTGCGAGGTCAGGGAAGTTGAGGATGGCGGAGTTGCCTTTGATGCTCAAGGCGGCGACGTCGTGAGCACGAGCTGCCATTTCAGGTGTTGGAAATGTTCCAAGCCAAATACGTGACTTCTTGCGAGGCTCACGGATTTCAGAGACCCATTTGCCCCAGTTTCTCATCCGTACACCGCGGTACACTGGATGTTTGCTTGAGTCTCTGATTCTCTTCATCTTCTTATTAGACTCCTGCTGCTGGTTGTTGTCTGTTGTTGTTGTAGTAGTGCTCTTGGCTGTGGTGGTCTGTTTTTTGTTTGAGGGTGAAAATGGTGATGATGATGAGTTCGAGCTGCTTTCAGTTTCTGACAAGTGTTGATGCTCACTCATTTTGTTGGTAATTAACTCTCTCTTCAAGTCACAATATATATATTTGTATGTATGTATATGTATGAAGAGAGTGTATAATATTATATATATATATATGTATATATATTTAAGTACTAGTAGTAGATATATAGGAAGGTGTGTGTTTTGTATGGAAGCAAAAAGAAGAAAAGAGAACAATTTGGAGAATTGTAGGTTTTTGGTACAGAGATAGATGTAGAGATGATCAAATGGTACACTACTATACTAGTGATTGTAAATTGTAATTGTTTGGAAGCAAAATAGAGAAACCCATTGACAAGAACAAGAACAAGAACAAGAACAAGCTAGCTAGCTAGTAGTTGTTTTTTTCTTTTTTGTTTTGGTAGATTGAACTTTCAAGATATATATATATAGTACTAGTGAATGTGAGCTAGCTTTCACTTAGCCAAAGTAAAGGAAAGGAGGGGTGGGGGTCGTGTGCTTGAAAAGCTTGAGAGAGATAGCGCAGTAAACACTAGTGTTGTAGACTTGTAGCTTATACTGTTGTTGCTGTTGATAAATGATTTTTTTTTTAATTTTTTTTGTTTCTATCATTTCCCAATGAATCACACAACACTTATAAAGCAATTGAAAATAAAAGAAAAGAAAGGAAAGAGAGAAGGGAAGGACCCAGAAAAGAAATGGGTCACCCAGCAGGACCCTATGGTACAATGGGGTCCCCTTACTCTCTAGTACCACGCAAGCCTCCATTAATATATCAAATTCTCCATTTTTTATTTTTTTTTACCTCCACTTCACTGTTCATTTATCCTCCTAGGTACCTAGCTCCTATTATTTCAACATATTATATCTACATATCCATCACAAGTTTTTTCCCAATATGGGTTGGTGGGGAATCATGGATAATTGTATTTTATTGTGTGTGTGTTGTATACTTGTATTATTGTGTGTGTGTGATAGCAAAGCTTAGGGTTTACAGTGCCACCGGGGCCCTTATAAAGTATGGATTTTTTATTATAGTATTATTCTGGGGTTCTCCTTATTTTTCATAGATATTTCATTTTTTTAGGTGCAAATAATGAACAGTGTTTCTTTTTTTTCTTCTTCTTCTTCTTCTTCTTTTTAGAAATAAAACAAATAAGGGATCTGCAATACTTGAGGCCCATATTGATTTTGTCCCAATTTCTTGAAACCCCAGCTGATTACCCCTACACTACACTGCCCTGCCCTAACAGATTTCATCAATGGGTCCAATCACCTAGTAATTTAAGAATAAGTGCTATTCAATATGTATTTACATAACACGAATCGGTAACCTCCAGTTGATAATATTATCGTTATAACTATTTGTACTCAATCGACAAATTACAATATGCATAAAGAGTTAATTTAGGTACGGATGACAATTATTCAGTCAATTTAGGTACGGATAAGTTATGTACGGATTTTTTTAAGCATATTTTCACCCATTGGATTAAAACGCATATACGTACAATTAGAATTTGAAAACGAATAGATTAATCATAATAAATTAGATGGGGTCCTTTCCAAACATGAGTAGTACTAGTGTGGTTATAACACAAATTGATCGTATATATGGGTTTGGTAGCAGTTGCATGCATTGATATTCTATGGTATATATATAACTCTCTCCCAGCCACCAACAAAATCGAGCCACATACACTCGCACACTTCATGATCTGGGTCCCAATTAGTCCTAACCGTGTTACAATCGTGTCGACTAGACCATGGCATGGCACGACGGTGTGCTGGCTCATCAAAACGTGGCGATTTTGTTGATTCTAATAATTATTAATGAATTAATTAATGGACCAACCCCACACGTTCATAAAAAGGACAATCTCTCTTTCCAATATTAAGTCTACTGTTTGTGTGCTTGTGTGTGGCCCTTCCTCTTTTAGTATATGTATCTCTATCGATTTTCATCATCAGCCCTCCACCATCACCATGATTGAATAGTGTAATTGATCTTGTATATGTTGAAAACACTAGCTTCCTCTCTCTTATATATTGACTTGCTATAGCTTGTTTCAAAACTTTTAATGAAGAAGGTGCTTTTAATGAAGAAGGTGCTTCAATGAGCACATGACTGCACATCATTATCTTCAAATGATATTGCATATAAAAAGTTATAAAATTCTATAAGAAATATATGAAACTTGATCTCATTCTCTATTTAATTTCCATTTTGAATCAAAACCCTTTATAAATATATCAAGAATTCGACTACTGATGAGTGATGACAATTTGATCTCGCAATAAATGAAGTCATAAATCAACTATTTTATCCCATTCTTGCATAGTAAATTGAATTTCATCATCAAGATTCAAGACCAAATAGTGACACACTGCTGGATGCCTGGATTGGTGCAGTAGTACCTAAAAAAAAAGTTAAAAATAATAAATTATTAATCACTATACATTTATGATAAGACCAATTTGGAATTTGAATCACACATTCCAATTGAACAAAGGAGTCATCAACAAAGTAATCTATAACGCTAATGCCACGACAATTTTAGTCATCTCTTCTTAAATGGTTACAGGTTACAATCTAAATTTGTATTAGTAGTCATTAGTTCAGCCGGTAAAGTTTCTTGTCATTGTAAAGTTTCTTGTCGTTGTATAAGAGATATTATGTTGAAATATTGTTTTTTTTTTTTTTTTTTTTTAAAGGACAAAAGAAAAATTACAATCTAAATTTGTTATTATTATTATTATTATATTTGTTATTTGTCTTGATCATTTTTTTTTATTAAGCCAAACGTTTCACAGATTTGTGATTAATTAGGTAGCTCTCATTTTCAATACTAGATTAGCTTCGTACTTATAGTCTAATGCTCTCCTATTTCCTTTATCTATCAAGCTTTCTTGTCAACAAAACTTTCGATATAGCTGTTTATCTGTATTTTTATTAGCTTAACCTTACCATTATTGATTGGAATTTTTATTCTTAATCACTCATCATACATCACTAATTTAATTAATTAAAAAAATTCACATTCTTACAAAATTCAACATAAAAAAACAAAATAGAAATTAGAGGTACATATATATAGCTGCAAAGCAATAAAACATCCCTACATTGGAATTAAAACCTCTTTTAATAATAATATATTTTAGCTAGGGACCATATATATCTTTTTATTGTTTCAATCTCTATTCTCTAATCTCTATGCACCTCAAGAAAATAATATATGGTCCCATGAATTATAATTCCTATAGTTACCTTCTTTTGTGCAAGAAAAATCAACAAACAATAATTAATTTAGGGAAGCAAAATAATCAAATAAGTGATAGAGAAAGCTAGAGATAAAAATGATTTAAGTGGCTGGAGAGAGTATATCTAGTGGCCCCTGTGTATATGTATATATATGGTACAGGTTTAAGTGTCCCCAATATGAATAAATTGTGAAATTGATTCACCTAACAGGTACACATTACAATTAATTTCCAACAAATAGGGGACATATCTAGACATATATACTGCTGAACATGGATGGAATTCGAATTTTATGCAGGGTTATTCCCTGTTAGATATATTAATTATCGTCAAAGATTAAAAGGTACGCTATAGAGGAATTGAAATTTCATTTGCTATATTGCGAAACCTCTAACCGGTCGACTAAGTTATCTCGTTGAATATCCTATTTGAAAAGATTAAAATGTACGTAATAGAGGAGGAATCAAAATTTCATTTTCTCCAAAGCAAAAGCTCTAACCGACTAAATTATTTCTTCATGAAAGAATTAATTATGTATTTAGTAAGCATTAATACAGATTAATTAAATAATGCTATTGAAATATTCGAGTTATGTGTTTATAAATAAATAAAAAAATTCATGAATAATAATTAACTAATGTTTTTATTATTGCATGTTATTCATTGTTCGAGTAGAGAAAATGTCAAATGAGTAGAATCAAAATTCAAAAGCAATAAATTGTAAGAACAAGTTGGAGCAGTGAAAAAAGAAGCTGGTCCAGGAAGCTAGGGAAAATGGTTCAAACTTCAATACTTTTTTTTTCCCTGCTCTGTGAGAGACTGAGACTGAAACACCAGTGACCAGTACACTAGTGACTCAGTGAGTGAGTGAGGCAGAAAACTGCATAGTATCAACTTTCGGCTTTGAATTGGTAGCTGTGTTATTTACTTATTTACCCCCCCATAGATAGCATGATCATACAGAGTCGTACTGGTGCAAAAAATATATATTTATAATAAAGACAGACATTGATCTTCTTGACAGTACAAAACACTACTGTTTTAAGCACTTAAAAAAACTTCAAAGACCGTTTTTTTATTTCCCAGATTGACGCCATCCTCCGGTTCTGTCAAAGGACTCTCTCGCCGTACTTCTTTTTCTTCCTTAATTGGATCTTCAGATTCTATATCACTTATTCACTTACAGTCTCATCTCTTTAGTTTATCAATATATATATTAATTTTGAGGTGCGAGATCGAGACACCGCATGTATTTTTATTTTTTATTTTTCCATTTGGGATGACAATTTACCGTATATGACAATCAGTTTTGTAGCATGCAATAAATTGTGACTCATGTATATATATAGATTTAAAGGCACGATTGCCCTTTGAATTGTTCTCGAAAAATGGGCGAAATACAGGAAAATTCAAGAAAAATAGCTGTCATACTAAAATTCTCAAATTTTATTGATATGTAGATTTCATTGAAATTATCATCTACAAAAAAATTCAAATTAAAATCTATAGAAATCGATGTGATTTCATTAAGACCTTTACCGAAATTAAAATAAGGGATCCCTTATGAGATGTTCAAGTCAGTGCGCATTGATATAACTTCATGAAGATATTGAATGTGAGCCACTAGTTTTACATGCTTTGACTCAAGTGTGTATGCACTTGTCAAAGCTTCTCTATAATGAGTGGCTCACATTTAATATCCTCATGAAGTTATATCAGTGTACACTAACCAGATCGGGACTATATATATATATATATATATAAATGTTCAAGTCAGTGCGCACTAATTTAAATATATGCGGACATTAAATGTGAGCCACTCATTTTTTATGGAACCACTCATTTTCCATGTTTTGACTTAGTATGTATGCACTTGTTAAAACTTCTCCATAATGAGTGACTCACATTCAATGTCTTTATATATTTAAATCAGTGCGCACAGATGTGAACAAGACCGTATATATATATATATATGTGTGTGTGTGTGTGTGTGTGTGTTCAAGTCAGTACGCACTGATATAAATATATGAAAATATTGAATGTGAGCCACTCATTTTCTATGCTTTGACTTAATGTGTATGCACTTGTCAAAACTTCTTCATAATGAGTGGCTCACATTCAATATCCTTATATATTTATATCTGTGCTGTCCTTATATATTTATACAGTGGTTCTCTCATAAGGGATCCCTTATTTTAATTTCGGTAAGGACCACCATGAAATCATATCGATTTGAATGAATTTTAATCTGATTTTTTTTGTGGATGATAAGTTCATTGAAATCTACCTATGAATAAAATTTGAGAATTTTTCAAACACGAAAACTATTTTTCTTGAATTTCCTATATTTCGCCTATTTTTCTAATGCCTTCATATTTTAAAAAAATCGGTAAAAATAGTTTTCGTGCTTGAAAAATTCTCAAATTTTATTTATAGGTAGATTTCAATGAACTTATCATCCACAAAAAAATTCAGATTAAAATTCATTCAAATCGATATGATTTCATGGTGGTCCTTACCGAAATTAAAATAAGGGATCCCTTATGAGAGAACCACTGTATATTTATAATTATATATATATATATATATATATATATATATATATACATACAGTGGTTCTCTCATAAGGGATCCCTTATTTTAATTTCGGTAAGGAACACCATGAAATCATATCGATTTGAATGAATTTTAATTTGAATTTTTTTGTGAATGATAAGTTCGTTGAAATCTACCTATGAATAAAATTTCAAATTTTTTCAAGTACTTAAACCATTTTTACCGATTTTTTTAAATATGAAGGCATTAGAAAAATAGGCGAAATATAGGAAATTCAAGAAAAATAGTTTTCGTGCTTGAAAAATTCTCAAATTTTATTCATATGTAGATTTTAATTTACTTATCATTCAAAAAAAAATTCAGATTAAAATTCATTCAAATCGATATGATTTCATGGTGGTTCTTACCGAAATTAAAATAAGGGATCCCTTATGAGAGAACCACTGTATATATATATATATATATATATATATATATATATATTCAGTCTTTCTACTGTCAGTTCGTCCTAATATATTTTATATCAGGACAAAAAATGTGGACCATAGATTATGGAGAAGTTTTGACAAGTGCATACACTATGAATCAAAGTATGTAAATCGAATGGTCTACATTCTTCAAATATATCAGAACAAACTGACAATAGAAAAATTGTATATATATATATATATATATATATATTTATTATTATGTTGTGAATTGTGATTGACTCATTTATAGATCCAAAGGACAAGAGCACAGTTTGATTGGTAGTTTACACTTTACAGCAATAATATAAAGAGTGGGGAACAATTAAATTTTTTTTGTTGCTACTTGCAATTGCACTACATTGCCCTTCTGTTTTCACGTGTAGAAACACAGATATATAAGTTGCTATATATATATATGTCCCGTAAAACAACAATATATATAAATAGAAGGAGGAGGAGGAGAAGAAACTGGTAGCTTGAATTAATGAAACATGGGGTGATCCTATTAAAAAAATAGTGCCAACTGTATAGTTTTTTTTTTTTTTTTTTTTTTTTTTTTCAATTGAAGAATTAAAAGCAATGTTTATTGCAAAATCTTCTTGTCCAGAATCCATGTATACATTGCAATGCAATCTCATCTCAGCTGTTCAAACTCATGTGGGTGTTGGGTCTACAGTCGAGTGGTCTCTGCTGTTTTACAAATAAATCTATATTATCACATTTCTCCATTCTTTCAAGAGAAGTTATTTTTCACAAACTGTAGAATGATATGTAGAAATCATCACATTTATGTATGTAGGATAGCTCAACGTCTCAACCACCATAAGGCCACCACACACAATGTCAAATCCACAATATTCTTGTTTGGTGAAAATGCAAATAATTAATCAATTGAAGGTTATATAATATCTCTATACTGTTCATCAAAGAATTTTCCTGGAGATCTCTTGTCTCCTGTTCAGTCAATTGTCTCATGTTCAGTCAATAGTTAAGAAATCAAGTTGACTGCTTGTTTTTTCACCTTCAACTATATGCAATTATCCCATTACTCTGTCAGGCATTAAATAATATGCAACATGGTTCTTTATTTCCCTCCAAAAACCACACAAATTTATTTCTCAGAATGCACCAAACAGTCAAAACCACTTGTTTTTGCTCTGAACAACTCCATTATGATACGAAGCATGGTGCGGCTTCACCGCCAGCTTGTTTGTCACATGCATTGCCCATACAATTAACTGATGACAACACTATGGTTTCAACTCATTTATTTCATGCATACTGTGAGGGACCAAAAATGGCAGATCATGCATTTCTACAAAATAATCATCACATTAAAAAAACTCTCTTTCTTTGTGTTCCATTCACATGCAGCTCATGTGCAAGCATATTTTAAATTTGAACATATAGATAGATATATACAATGTGTCATAATAGCCCATACATGGTAAATATAGCTAAAAATTATGCATTAATCTCATAAAAAATATCAAGTGGTACCTGATCAGGAAGCATTGTTCTATTCTACCATAAACTGTAATCATAAATCAATTAAAATATGTAGTTTTCATGTTTCATTCACATGCAGTTCATGTGTATCAGAGTATGCATTATCAGAAGAGTTACAGACTTATAGTGCCGGTGTGGCTTTCAAAAACTCTGCTTTTCTATGAATGCAGTTACTATCAAGAGCTGTGAGAAATAAATGCAGGTGATGACCATTAATATTTGCATTCGGAGTACAGACTTAGCATTCAATATCTTATCCTTCAGTGAAAAGTTAGTTTAATACAATTATTGGTAATAATAATTCAAAACTCTTCAAACAGATCACAGTTATCATAACAGAGAGGAGTTAGGTTGCAGAGTTTTTTTCATTAGCTAAAAACCTGAGTCGATTAGTGGGAAATGAGCGTACCATCTAGTTTCGGTTTTTTTTCTCTCATGTGTAAGATATACAACTCTCATTTTATTACACCTAGAGGGGGAGAGATGATCAAGCTCCAAAGCCTGAAGAAAGAGGAGGCTAGAGCAGGCAATTGTTGATAAGAAAAACTTACAGCAGAATCCAATCAAGAAAATAATTTCTGGAAAAGTTACTAGTGTCCTAAGAAACAAGATGACAACAAGGACTAGTCTAGGTCTGGGAGATTCCATCTATAATTTAACGATATCAATACTTGGGCGTGTATGCGCGACATAATAAAATTCTCTTGTCAATAAATACATGAACATGAAATGAACTTCATTTCTGAAAAATTGTTTCTGCTTATTGTTTCCAATAAGTTAACAATATGAAGAATGTCTTACACTGTCATGTTTGGTTTTTTCACAACTTTTTTAAAGTTAATGTAAATAAATCTAAATGAAGCAATTTCTAGAAATACATTGCTCCAAGAAGAGAGGGGGCTTTTCTTTCTTACCCTTTCCTTCTCTTCGGGCTTAAAATGAAATCATCGTCATCGTCACTATCCTTGATTATTCTTTTCTTGGCTTTCGCATCACCATTCTTTGATGCCTGCTGCTGCCTCTGTGAACTCTCAGGTCTACTGGTGGTTAAATTAGGAGTTTTAATTGGAGTCTTTATTCCCAAACGAATTTCCATTTGTTTTCTCTGCTTCCTTTCGTGCGCCTTTTTGGCTCTATCAGGGGACAACAAGCCATGTTCCATCATCCTGAAAAATGAAATATGTGGCACTGAATACTATAGAAAATTGGAAATCAGAAACTGAATAATGATTATTTGGGACTAGAACTTTTATCAGAAAAAGGAAGATTCTGTTTACTATCCTATGAGATATTTTTATGGTAGCACTATCCACTTCTCCAAGATGTTGGAAATGGGCTCCTCTTAAAGAGCTACTCGTAGTAAACAGAACAACCATGAATTTTTCATCAAACTCACACAATGCAACAAGTCAATAGCATTGCATACCAGCAATTCAATGATGACAATACCACTTCCAAATGCAATAAGACACTCCTTTCCTCGTCTTTTTTTATCCTCTTCATAGAAATGAAGTTAGAATATTGATCTCTAAGAAATTTCATTATGGTCTTCGGGACAATATTTGTGTGCTTTTAAGAGGAAAGGATACCTTACATAGGAAACAAAAAGAGACAAAAGTCCAAGTGTACACTCCATGGATCATGGTTTTTTTGAAGTGATGATGAAAGTAGGCAAAAAACAAATCACCTCAAACTTGGGTTACAAATTTTAGCTCAATACTCCTGGAGCTCATTTACTTCACAGTTCAACCTATAGATTGAAAACAATCAATGAGTTCTAGGATGTATCTAATTTCAGACACATTGATCTATCATCTATGATGAGAAATAGAGTCACAAACAACTCAGGTGGATGGTTTACGATGAAGCCTAACCTAAATTCAATCATATGTTAATACGTTGAAAGCAACACAACTTAGATGCCTTGGTTCATGCTTAAGGAAAACACATGCCCAAACATATGTAAAGGCGGTTCATAGCAGTAGGTCAAGTTGTTTAAGTTGGTGCAAAAAGAAATAGATCAGACTAAGATTCACTTTACAATATAAACAGGAAATTTATCCCATGAAAAATTCAAAATCAATAAATTCATATAATGCATATATATGCATGCAGTATATATAGATGGGTGTGTGTGTGCCTGAATCTAAGCACGTGCACATGCATGCGTGTGTGTGTGACACATGTCAAGCAAATTTGTACTTCTGTAGATATGCTGAAAGTAATACATGACTGATGAGTCAACCATGTGATCCAGCTTCCTACTCAAGCCAGCATCCAAAAAATTGTTCCATATTCTCCTTATTTGATTTTGTAAAGTGTAGCATAATATCAGCTGATTATGCATCAGGCAACACTAATCTGGCAAGTACGAGGTAGCAGAACTTTGCCTCAGCTGGCACCATGACAATACCCCACTTATAGATTAGCTCAGCAAATAAATAGCATGTAGAATACAGAAGATGCACATTTAAACCTCCACAACATGAATGAGATAACTAATTGGTTCTGTGCCTTTATCAGTATTGTCCATGCTACATCCTATTCAATGTGGATGCAAGCACCATTCAATACTAAAAGAGTCCTCCCCCTAGGGATTTTCACTTTAGATTATTAAGAAGTAAGAACCTTACAGGAATTTTCACGTGTAAGTTATTTTTATGTCACCCCATGCAATTACTACGCTTTGCAGGCTAGTTGTCATGACAATTCTTAAGTGAATCGTCAGCTTGTGAGACTATAGTCTCCTACTGGAAACTAATTGCATAAAGTCCTTGACTAAGAAAGCTATGGCAGAATTTTGCAAGCCCTGAGTCATTCATGAGGCTAGTAAATATTAATCTACAAAGCCAAGGGAAGAATGTATTCTTAATTCAAGGTCACCATTCTATTCTGACACAATTATCTCAAAACTTAATATTCCTTAACTACTTCCCAGAGTATGAAAGAAAATCTGAAACAGCTGAGGCCCAAAGACTTCACTATAGAAACTAGCTAACACTACCTCTACCTCCAATGGCCTCTCCATCAGTTCATGATTTGGAATCTAGCTCATTAACAGAAGTCCTATTGTTGCGAGTCTTGGTTTATGAAGAACAATAGGAACCAAAAAGGCATCCTTGATTTTCCTCACCTTCACCTTCAGGCCCATCATTATCTTTGCTCCCCAATCCTTCTGGCATATTCTGCAATTAAAAAGCCCTCAACACATTGCCCTCCATCATCAAAAGTGTTTGACCATAAAAGGGCTGTAGCCCAGAGAAGAGTGAACTGGTGTTTTCTATTAAATTCTGAATCAGGCAAGTGAAACATATTTACAACAACCCTTCCATTACCCTTTAATCAAATTCCCCCCACAATACTCTCAACCACTGGAGTTATCCTTCAACATACCCGCAAAGTCTACCAACTCCATACTCACCAGCCATATCAACTACCTGTCAAGTTATGGAACTTGCCTTCCATTACTATAACCAAGCATTCATTGAACATAAATCATAAGAAATTACTTCTGTATGCGGAAAACATCGGAGACTACTTACAGTAAGAAAGAAATATAAATATTTTCTGTTATATCTGTAGCTTTGTTAAACTATCAAGATCATCAACATATCTGTAGCTCTGTTATATCAGTCAGGTTTTGAGGAAGACATCATATTTCATTATAAACTGATTTTTTTTCCCTTAAACACTCAATTATAACTCTAAATGTAGGACAACATTATCAGGGTAGTAATAGTAAGATCTGTCAACATTTACAAAAACTATGAGAAAGCAAGCAACAGAGAGAGAGAGATTTGATTTCTTATCACTCCTTTGTTTTCCACCATATTGTATCAATTTAAAGCATACATTATACGGATTATTAACTCGTTTGGTCAGCTTCATACCAGAGTCAGCATATTCACAAGCTCCTAACTGCATCCAAAACTAAGATAGGCCTAAATTGGGTAACACTAACACGGAGGAACTCCTTCTGATGAATGGAATAACTTGTACTTGCATTTTCAGTCAGGGAAACCAAAGGGCTCTTTCTAGGTGACATAATTCATAGACCCCAGAAGGACCAGAAGAAATTAAATCAAGTTTCAAAATTAATGCATTGACAATTTCAACACATCACAAGATTTTGTTTTCTACAATACATTCAAGAAAAAGCAAGAACTGAAAATTTAGAAGGAAAACAAACCAAAATTCTGCCATTTCACTTGTTGGTATCTGGTTCCACAATGACTCGTAGAATATCCTTAAGGGCTCTCTCTGTTGATACAAACAGTAAAATACAAAAGAATGAGAACCACTAAACGAAATTACTGTACACATGTTTCTAAGGAAGAACAGTGAATAAGTATTATATGTTCCCAACCTCCTCAGGAGGATCAAATTTCTGTCCAGGCAATGTAAACACTTTCTTCTCTCTTACTCTAGTGGTCGTTGTTGTCGTGGTTTTCAATGAAATTGAGCCGATTTTTGATGAACTTGAGGCGGGTTTTGATGAACTTGAGGCGGGTTTTGATGAACTTGAGGTTGTTTTCGACTTTACCTTCACAATTGGGCAAAAAACAGTGGAACTCATCACACCCAATACTAATACAAAACATAGACAAGAAAATATAAAAATGTTAAATTCCCAGAGCCAATCCCACCAAAAGAACACAAAACAAAAACACCAAAACCCACAATCCATTGCCAATGTGTGGATTTATATAAATCCAATGCTCAGATCAACTAATTCATTGTAGATAAGTATTAGGTGATTGCCAAATTCTAATCAGCCAATTCAAAGAATGCAATCAACAAACTTAAATTCACTGAACAAATCCAATCAAAAAGAGTAACTAAGCCACCCAGTTCACATTTATTATCAGTAAAACAAAACCCCACCTACCAAAATCACCAAATTGAGAAACCAATCAAGAAACTTGTTTAACCAAACACAAAAAAGACATCAACTTTGAATGGGGTACCTCTATTTTTGTGGGATTAGAAGCAGATTTGAGCTGCTTTGAATCAGAAGGGTGTGATCTGATTGAGCTATCGATCTTCTTCTTGTTCACGGAAGAATAATCAACTTTTCCCTTCGAAGAAGAACCGTCTTGATTGCTCGACCTGACCCTGCTACCACTCGGCTTTGTCTCTGTAGCCATCTTTCTCTCTCTCTCTCCCTCTTCTTCTTCTTCTTCTTCTTCTTCTCTATCTACGAATCAATTCTTCGTAATTTTGACCTGTAAATTTTTTTCGTAAAAGGAAAAAAAAGATCACAAGTTAAAAAGTTGCTGGTTGTTGGCGTTTAACGGCTTTTAACGTTGTCTGAAGTGATGAACAATGCTTTATTGTGTTGTACCTTGAAGTAGGGTGTCTGCAAGCCTGTAACTTGCGGATTTTTGTTGAAAATACATATTTACCCTTGTGATCAGACGTGGACATAATTGAATAGTTTAGGTTAGGATTGGAAGAATAACAAGTAAAGTTAAGGTATGAGCATTCTGATTGTAACGCCCTAAAAAAATGGGTTGTACCTTATAAAAAATTATAATCAGACGGTTGAAACAGAAAGATTAAGAATCTTACCATGAGCACTGACTTTCACGTAATTGATCAGTAAGGGACACGTGGTGGAAAATCATGTTATGTACTTTGACAAGGCGGTTGATTTAGTTATCATCATCACCGCCAAAAATTAAAAATAATAATAATAATAATAATTCAAAAAAAAAAAGAATTGTTTTTGTTAATAAGCTTAAGAGAGCATATAAATTTAATCAAAAAATGATTATTTATTTATTCTCTGAATTTATATACAACAAAATAATGTAATTCACTTGTATTTCTTCAATCTAACACATTAACTTGATCTAATTTCTTCAATCTACCTGCAGAATTCACTTGTATTTCTTGCAATGTCTCCCAAGTTATCAGGTCATTGCTAGAAATACTCTATTGAACCAAACAGAGTGCAATATCATGTGAAAAAGATCATACTTGACAGGCCTAGCATGCCAAAGAAAATGTTGTTGCACTTTTTTGACCCTCATTTGCATCTCTCTAAATCTCTTCTCTGGAATTGAAAGGAGTATATTCTTCAAGTTCGGAATATCCTTCTCTGCGACAAAAATGGAAAACGATTCCCAGTTCAAAATCTCAAAAAATGGAGGAACGAAGTTGTCAGATATGATCACCGGAACACATTCGTAGAAAATGGCCTCTACCACTCTTGGACTGTTGACTTCGAAACCTTTCGGGCAAATGCAGTACTTGCTGCTCTTCATGTGCTGAATGTAGTTCTTATTGCCCTTGACCTTAGGCATCTGACCGAAGATTTTCATGGCGGGATCTTTATTATCTCCCCAGTGCTGTAATAGAATGGGGCGTAGATAGCCGTGCATGTTTCCTGCGTAGAAAGCCAGGATTGATCTCTTTGAAGGTTGTTTGCCTCCAAGACCTCTCAACGTACTCTGAGGCGCGCGCACGTACGTCTCAGGAAGTGAGATGTCCTTACCGAAAACAAAGCCTTCTTTAACATCAGAATTGCAGAGGGCTCTGATGCAGTTGGCCATATATCGCTTCGTTTCAGATGGGGCCTGGAAAACAATGAACATGAAAATAATTTTTATGCAAAGAGATTCGAGTTACACATTCATCTAATGACCCGAGTAGTATGAAATTATCAGTCACGAAGAATATAATTGAAATAAAACAAAACAAATGTACACAATTAATTGAATCATACGCCACATGCTACGGAAAATCAAATGGACTAATAATTTTTAATGTAAAGTAAATGAAATTGACTCAATTTGAAATTCAATGACTAAATAGGGGGAACAAGCATGAAAAACATACCCAGTCATGGCAAGCAACAAGAAAATGGTCCGCTCCTTCAGTTCTATTCCAGAAATGATATTTAGTTGCGATCGTGTCCAAGTAGTTCTTCAGATACGCTATAAGGTTTTTATGACTGTGAGAGTTTTCAACGTATAAGGTTTCTTCTAACATTCGAGAACTAAACGGTAGGTAAAACAAGTGAGCTTTTCTCCAGTCTTTAGTAACAAATTTTTTGTTAGATTCCAGCAGCTTCATAAACCATCCCTCGGAGGCATATATTCCCTTTAGTATTGGCAGATGGAATACGGGTTTTCGTCCGTCCTTGTAAACATATACTTTGAGGGTATTTTCCATTAATTCATAGCTCCTGTAAAGTGGATTTATCTCTTCGATAAGTTCATAGCTCCCACAAATTGGATTGTATAAAAATTTTATACATAATGCACATTTCACTTTAGCGGCACAACTTAATTTATTCGCAAGCAACTTGTTTCAAGCCTTCTACAATTTATATTAGAGTGGATTTTGAGAGATTACCTTTTGAACATGGAAACATTCCGATAAAGAGGAGCATAAAGTTCGTGATCATTCTTTAAAATGGGTGCACTCTCGATCTGTGATCTTACGGATAGAAGCTCTTGATCAACAGCTGAAGGCCATCTTGGTCTCTGCAAACAATTTAAAAAACAAAGATAGGTTGAAGCAACTACTATACAGAACTCAACTCGATCTCTCAACATAATTGAACTTGAAGCTTTGCATACCATTGAACGATATGAAGCATGACTCTGAAGCAACATTTGGTTCATGTCAGATATCGAGTAAACGTTTGGGGTTGGACGTTCAGGCTCTTTCTTCTTCTTTGGAACTCGGTCAACAGAAGAATTCTCATCCAAAGTGGAGAAATTACTTTGCAATTGTCCTGATTTTTCAGTCTGGTCAAAAGTGGGAGTTGCATCTTTCTCCACTGAAGATGTGTTCGAATCAACTGATATAACAGGAGATTCAATGTTTGTAACCGGCAGGGTTGTATTAGGTGATAAATTGATCGGTGGTAATACAGGAGGTGACAGAGCACTTCCATCTAAGCTTCCACGCATGCCATCACTCTCTTGAGAGAAGTTCTTTTCTTTTTCTCTACCCTTCTCTGAAGTAGGCTCGTTATTTGCTTCTCGGTCAATGTCCACCGTGGAATTTTTATTAAGCTCTTCTGATTTCTCAGTTGAAGATTCCATATCAGTATCCCAATCTTCATCATTTCCTCTTGATACAAGTTCATCATTCGGATCTGTGACCACCACTTCACTAGTTCTAGTATCATTAGCCATCTCATGCACTGGATATGTACTAGTGGAGTTGAAGCCATCATAAAGAGTTACATTACCGACATTCCCAGAATTAGATGATGGGCTCTCAGCCGCTGAGCTACTTTTTTGTGCCACTGGAACCTTACCAGCGGAAAATAGAGACGATAAAACATTGTCATAGGGAAGTTCAATATATTGGAATGTTATAATGACAGCAAGCGTGATTCCCGTAAGCCATAGCAATCTCCTGGTTTCCCCCAAACACAGTGATCGAAATTTATGACCCATTGAGAAACTTGATAAACTGTTGTCCTACTTTCAACCAAAATTTCCCTGCAAGTTGTTGTCAATGTCCAAAATTTAGTAAAAAAGAGGCCCGATTTCTAGATATACTCATTCCGTATATGAATGTAATTTGAACTGAAACATAATTTATAAACAATGCTTCAATTGCAACTATATTGACGGAATTGCAGATGATTCAAGAAAGTCGAAAATACCCGTATAACATGCAACATTAATCAAAAATTATATGGTCTCCAATTTAAGAATATATGCTTACAGGCAGTCTATATATACAAATAAATTTAAGTCATATAGTTAATCTCCAGCAAAACCAATTGAAGAGACACTGCTGCAACCATCGAAGAAATGCAGGATCTTCAAACCAATTGAACAAATGAAAACAGTCAAATGCAGGATCTTCAAACATCTCAGAAAATCAAATTTTCCCAGTAGCCAAACAAAAAAAGAAAAGAAACCCTCAAATGTCAATAGATAAAGATAATCACCAATCTAGAATTCAACGGATACAGATTAAGTTCCAAGAGAACATCAAAATCAAGATTCAAAGACACACCAAACAAGCAGCAATTAAACTCCAGATTCTTCAGCTATCACCAAACATGCAACTCCTATAACACAAAACTGAAATTTCAATAAATCAACAAACATACAAATCCTAAACAACAACAACAGTACTACCCCAAAACAGCTAAAAAGAAGACAAATTAAATAAAAAAAAGAAAGAAACTGCCAAAAGAAATCAAAGAAGAAGGAGATACTTAACCCCGTAAGAGTCCTCTGAACAGAATTTATTGAAAAGCGCCGGTTGCGTAAGAATATGAGTTCAACTTTTCTTTCTTTTTTGTTATTTAAAGATTCTGAGGAACCAAACAGTTGTCGTCTCTAATGAGAGAGAAGTAGTATTATTACCTGAGTAACCATGGCTGATTTCAGAGTTTCCACTCGCTTCTGTTCTGTTCCGGGTTGGTCTGCTTCTGATTTTTTTTTTTTTTTTTACAGCCAAAGTTTTTGCTATTTTCCGGTATTCACTCACAGTCAGACCAAGAATGCAAGAAAAAAGAAGAGTGATTTGTCTTGGACTACTACGATATTACGTAGATCACCAGCCGATGTTGACTTGACAATCCACGCGCATTTACGCGACTGGAAATAATATTTACATGATATGTTTTGTAATATAGTTATTATTATTTTTAATTTAATTTTAGAAAAGATACTATTTGAACCCACGATCTCGATGGGTAGATATGAGAATACTCAACAACTCGTATATCATTCCCACAATCCCACAAGCAGGAGATATCGACTACACCACCACTTAAATATCTACACTCATAGCTGAGAGATACATATTCTCACATCACACATAGTTAAACACTTAAACATATATATCAGTCTCGATCTGGTCAGTGCATCCTGATATAACTTTATCAAGATATTGAATGTGAGCCACTAGTTTTGATAAGTGCATACACACTTGAGTTAAAGTATGTAAAACAAGTGGCTCAAATTCAATATTCTTACGAAGTTATATCAGGATGCACTGACTTGAAAATTTATATATATATGATATGATATGATTTGAATCTCAGCACAAATGTGTAGCACAAATGTAAGAGAGAGGCAAGCGTAAACCATTTGAGCTGAGAAAGGTGGTGCAAAAAGAAGTAGCTAGCATAATGTTTCTTCTATGTTATTCAGAAAAAGATTAAAAATCATATTATAATGCTTGTGTCTTAAGACTGCCTTAAGAAAGTAAAAAAAGTTAATTAAATATAAAGGGCAAAGGTGTTGAAAGGCCGTCAAAAACACGCGCAGTTATTACTTTTTTATTTATTTATTGGAATACAGATCCAGGACACGAATACATGATAACAACAATAACTGGGATCTAACGAGAATTGAATTCTAAACGCAGTCCAGACTGAAGCTCCCATGGACGGGGAGAGAGAGAACCCATACGAAGGAGGGACAACCACCCACACAAAGTGGGACAACACCCATGTTTTTAAATGGGCGAAGGAAAATTTGCATAATTCTATACACACACTAGGTCTTGAACCTTAGTGGTGGGGGGTTCCCAAAGGAAGGCCCACCACTCTGGCAAGGGACCATGTGTTGCGCAGTTATTACTTACTAAACCAGATCTCTGTAAAATTTTATTTATATCCCACGCACGCCACTTTAAAGCGCGTGAGCCTCCCTAAGTCTGCCCTTATTTTATTTATTAAAAGAAAAGCGATTATCCTAGATGATCAATAAATTTGTGAGGTAGGTACACGTGTAAATGCTGATGTTGATCGTGAGAATTAAGTTTGATCTCATGTACAAATGTCTCTGTCCTGTCATTGTCATTTAACTTGCATGTGGTACATCTGAATTTCATAAAACAATATCACACGTACATGTGTGGTCACAGCACCATCACCTTTAGGGTGCGTTTGGCACGAACATGGGATAAGACAAGGTGGGATGGGACGGGACGGGATGGATTGTTCCATATTGTGTTTGGAATGCCTGGGATAGAACTGTGGACTATGCTATTATACGTTTGGTATGTTTGGGACAGGATGGGACAGGATGTTCAAATGACCAAAGTGCCCCTCCTGTCCTTTCCAATGTTTATAACAATTTTATTAAGTTTGAATTTTTTTTTGAAAAATATCAAATATATTGAATTAAAATTAATTAAAATTCATACAAAATTAATATTTTCTTTCATCTTCTCACCGCACAAACACCATAAATTTTTCTTCAATCAAATTCCACAAACAAATACAACAAATCAATTCCACAAAAATCATCCAATACCATCATCATCATCATCATCATCGGTGAACACCCAACCCAACCACAAATCATCATCATCATCAACATCAAGCCTCCATTCACAACCAAAAAAAAAAAAAAAATCAAAAAACCCCCACTGTCGACGACGACGAAATCGAAACCAAGCCTTGCCGCCGCCGACGACGCAATCCTTTTCGATTTTGTATTCCGATCGCTGTGGATCAAAAGAGCCAAATCGAAAACCCTAAATCGAAAACTTAAAATCGAAATTAACAAAAGCTACCACCTCCAAAATTGAAAGAGGTCGAACGGAGAGAGAGAGGAGAGAGAGACAATCGGGAGAGATTGAGATTTTTCTCCTTGTCGATGGCCGACTGGGAGAGAGAGAGAGAGAGAGTGAAGCGTGAGAAACTGAGAATGGTTGAATGTGGTTGAGTTTTATTTTATATTTGTAATTTTTTGAATATTTGAGGGCAAAAATGTCTTTTCTAGACTTGTCCCATGCATGGGACAAGTCTGTCCTACCTATTTGGGTGGGACAAGTTTTGGGGTTTTTTGTCCCACCCTGTCCCATCCTGTCCCGTCCCGTCCCATGCTAATAGTGCGCCAAACGCGGGACAAAAGAAAGTTGTCTCATCCCGTCTCGTATTGTCTCGCGTACCAAACGCACCCTTACTGATTTCATTTTCTTTGTGTTTTGTGTTATGTGTTCTGCTAAATGCTAAATGCTAAACCTTGTAAATTGTAAATTTGTAATGTCTTTAAGTTGGTTAATTAATTGGAGTTGGGTCTGATGGACCCCGGACCATACCCGTAAAATACGGTCCAGTGTATACCTGAACTGACCTGAATCAGGGTCGGTTATGGATTCAAGACTGGACCCAAAATGACCCGCATCAAAATAAAATTAGGGTGTTTCGATGTTAAAAATTACACGTTGAATTTCAAGTATTTCTTGGATGTTTTGACAAATTTAGTTTTGTTTTGGCCATGTTTCCACATGAAGAAGACCAGATAATGAATTGGTGTAATGAGTTAAAATTGCATTAATAACTCAAATTTAATGAAAACAAAACAAAAGGTTAAAATCAGAAAGAAAGAAAAAAAAACTATAAAAAAATATGTGAACATTTCCTTCTTTTCTTTTTTTAATCCGGGTATCCAATGACCGGAAACCAGATAGATACAATTTTTTTTATTATTATTATTTTATTGAAAGAGGCAATACATTGTTAAACTTATAACCAAAGACTAAAACCCTAATATTTATTTATAGTAGTAGTTTGTCTATCGAATCCATCATCCATAAGTATAGAGCATCTTACAAATCTCAACTGGTCCATTGATTTTCTGCATTGGCAGTGATAAACGGGATACTAGCCTTACCAGAGGGTTGCATGGCAAACAACAAATAATTGCCAAAGTTAAAATTCTTTGTTTCAAGTTTTGTTAACCAAAACAAACATGATAAAGATACCAAAATATGTCACAACAATAATCAATTCAAAAATACCTTTTTAACTACTAAAATGGTTTCCTAAAAAAAAAAACAAACAAACAAAAAGATAAGAAAATTATATCTGAGAATGATGTAAGGCTTTTTGCAAGAGGCATTTGGCAATCATCATAACAAAAATAAATAAATTAAAGATTAAAACTATTCAACCAAATATTAAAAAAAAAAATCTATAGAAATTACTCTCACCTCCAAATGCCATCCAATACCCCACCTTTCGGGTGTTTTTGAGTTTATCTGTGAAGAAGAGTCATTGGAATGAGATAGGGAAAATGTGAGATTTTGGGTAGTTTTTATAGAGAAAATTGAGGAAGATGAGAGGGCTTTTGGTTGTTATAATTATGTGGTTTAATTGAATAAATTTAAAGTCTGATTTAAAGGAGAATATGATAGGGTTTTGATGTTTTATTTTTGATCATGATAATAACCATTAAGAGAATATATTTTTAAAAAGTTTAATTTATTGAATTATTTTTTTTATTAACAGTTATCATGTTTTGCTGTGAATGGTTTAAAAAGATGATATAGAAAGAGTTTAAATAATTGTTATCTTGTTTCATAATTGTAATCAAATTGTCTATTCATCTTGCCCTATATAATAATAATAATAGACTTTTACAGCACCACATGTCACCGTGAGGTGTCGCCATGAGGGAGCTTTGGATTTAAATGCTACACAAATCATATATAATAATAATAATAATAATAATAATAATAGACTTTCAAAGCTCTACATGCCGCCGTAAGGGAGCTTTGGATTTAAATATATTAGACTTTTTTTTCTACTTTTGATGTGATTGGGACACGTGGTATCATATAATATGTCAATTTATTTATATTTTCTAATAATAATAATAAATATTTGTGTCTTGGCATTTTTCTTATTCATTGATTAATCATATTAAATAAGATAAATTAAAAAATAGTACGTTAACAAATAATCAAATTTACTAATTAATTAACAATGAATTAATGATTCATCTATTTAAGTATAGTAAAGTGAAAGGTCACTTAATAATGAAGTTACAATTTCAAAAAAGAGCCTTAATTATATCAATGTATGCCTTAATTACTTCTATGCTTATTACTTCTCTATTTTAATTTCGTGTATGTAATTACATATTACTTCTTTTTTTTTAAGCAAAAAGAATTTCATTCGGCAGAAACAAAAGCACAAGACTATACATCATTATTGGATACATTCAAAAGTCAATCAGGAATAGAAGTAAAAAAAAAAAAAACACGCTTGGAGACACCGAGTTATTATGTATTCATCTTCAAGACACTGGCACTCTATATATCGAAGAAATAGTTAAAGTTAACATATGAAGTGAATATGTGAGAACAATTTTAGAATATTTCAAATTTAAAAAAATCGACAGGTTTTTGTAATTTAGTTGATGATAGGCAAGTACTGTGTATATCATCCAAAAAGAGAGGTTCATATGTAGTCTTTTTTATTTTTTTTATTATTTTTTTTATTATTTTTTTTTAATTTTTTAATTTTTAACATTTCTTAGTTGTAAAATTATATCTACTATATTATATATTATATATCTGTAGTTTACTAAAATTAGAGTTGTTATATATATATATATCTGTTATTTTTTTATTTCTTTTCCTTTTCACAAAATCAAGCTATTTACACTATAAATTGTAATTGAAAGGATCAAAAATGGTTATAATCCGAGTTGAAAATGTTTATACATGGGAGACATTTGAAGAAATTAGAAATTGAATATCTTATAATGCCGGCACATCGTGCGGCTACAAACTAGTTAATATATATAAAAATGAATACATTAGGTCAGTCCAATTTCAACTCTATATAAAAATGAATACAAAAGAAATGAAAAAATTAATTGTAATAAATTGTCTATTCATTTTGCCTTATTAATTAATATATATATATATATATATATATATATATGATATATGATATTAAAAAATAATAATAACATTTATGATTGACGCGTGCTGCAACCACATTATATATATATATATATATATATATGATATGATATGATACTAATCATAGAATAAAGTTCTAGGTTATCCAAAAAAATTTACCTAAATCCATGCTTAAATGATGTTCTATGTGAGTTGTCAATATCCTATTAATCATGAGATTTTGTACTCAGTAATAGGATTTTGACAACTCACATACCATATTATTTGATGTGGATTTGAGAAAAATTTTTGGACAGTCTAACATTACTTGTAATAATAATAATAATAAGATAATAGGATTTAAAGCTATTTTTTTTTCTTTGTTATGTTAAACATTTTTTTTTTTTAAATAAAAACAATATAATTTTTTTTTTGATGGATCATATAATAATGTTAACAAAAAAAATATTGTATCTCCAAATAAATTTTCCCATTTTCGATTTTAATGATTTTAAAGCCATTAGGCCCCATTACACTATCTGTTCACATGTAACTCTAAGAGCATGTCCAATGCTACTATGCATTTAGAGAAAATGGAGTACCACATAAGATAGATATTTAAAAAGTTAGAAAAACTATCTCCAAATATATTATGTAAGTTAAATATGGAGATGATGTGACAAAAAAAAAAAAAAAAAAAAAGTTAGAGAATATGGAGTTGGGTTTTCTAGAAACTCTCTTTGAAATGCTGACTAGGATTTTTAACTCTTTCCATCAATAAGATTAAAACTCATTTAATTGTAAAATAAAAGAGGAGAGAGTGGAATAATTATTTTATTATGATTGGTCATAAAATGGATGCATATTTGACTGTAGATAACTACATTGGAGATTGTGAATATTCATTTTTCTCATTTTTTTTTTCAAAAGTGGGCCCATAATGAATAGAAATGCTGATGTGCCACTATTTAAAAACTTAAAAATGCATATTTACATTAGAGATGCTCTAAGGATGTAGTTGTTCATATTTTCTATTAATTACTATTTTCAATGGTATTTTTTTTTTTTAATCTAAAATTGGACTCACCTAAAGGAAGAAGGTACTATAAAAGATCATTAAGAGTACGTTTGGAAGAGTTTCTCATGTAGATCTTTTTGTAGTAGATTTTTTTAGAAGTAAATCTTTTAGAGGTTGAGCTTTTAAATGAAAGTCGTTGGTCGTTTGATTATCAATTAAAAAATAGCTTTTATAATGATAAAATTACCAAAATACTCTAGCAAATATTAAATTATAGGGTTATATTAGAGATTTTAACGTTATTAAAAAAACTTCAAAAGATCTACTTAGAAAAACTTTAAATTTGGGTTTCTCAAAGTAGACGTAAAACAATTTTTGTAATCATCCAAAAGATTTACTGAGTGACAACCAAACGATACAAAAAAAATTAAAAAAAATTAAAAATATTCTTTTAGCCGGTTGACAAAGCTCTTCCAAACGGACAATAAATAGGAGGGAATAACTTCTCTTAATTGAGAGTGAGTGGTTATCACTAATGAGGAGGGGAATAAATGAGAATTAATGGACCAATAATGATGAATTTAAGACCAATACTTTTAAGGATGACATATGGCAAGTCGAAACTCCATTATTATTATTATTAGTATATATATATTAATTTTTCAATGAAGACTTTTATAATACACACTTTAAGCACTTTTGATAAAATTGCATGTATTATATTGAATTTTGTTTTGATTTTTTTGTATACATCATAATAAAATTTAAATACACATTTGGTAAAATTTTAGAATTTTTTTGGATTTGCGAACTATTTTTTCTTATATTTTCCTATTTTTAAGTGTTTTATCTTCAAAACAATCGGAAAAAATTAGTTCTTGCACCCATTTTTTTTTTTTTTTTCCATAAATGTATTTTAATGTTTTCACCATCTATACAAAAAATCAAATCAAGATTCAATATATTCCATGTAATTTCATCAAAGGTGTTTAAAGTGTGCATCGTAAAAAATCCTCATTGGAAAATTACTATATATATATATATATAAAAGCTATCGAATAAAAAATAATTGCATATAAGAACCCGTTTTGGTGGTTTCGAGGTTCGACTACCGTCGAAATCACCGAAAATCAGGTTCTCACAGTTACAATACACAAAAATGAGTGTAAATTGGATCATGAATGCAAGTTTAATGTTAACATTAGCAACAAAAACGATCAAAGAAAATATGGCTACAATACTTATATATAAGAACCTGTTTTGGTAGCTTCGATGGATTTAGTTTCAAACCAAATCCGTCAAAACCGCTGAAACTTGGATTTTCATAGTTCAGCTACAAAAAATGATTATAAAATGAACTAAGAACACAAGTTTGATAAAAATATAAGTAGCAAACAAGATCAAATGGAAAAAAAAAAAAATGGTTACACTACTTACATTGTTGCATATTATAACCCGTTTTTGTGGTTTCGACAGTGAATCTATCGAAACTTACCAAACTCAAGTTTAATGAGTATAAATTGAATTAAGAGTACAAGTTTATCGTAAGTAATAATAAAAAAAACGATCATATGAAAAAAAAAAAGAGACTATAATTGTTGCATATAAAACCCCGTTTTGGTGGTTTCAACCGCCATCAAAATTGCCGAAACTTGGGTTCTCACAATTATGATATACAAAATGAGTGTAAATTTGACTATGAATGCAAGTTTATTGTTAACATAAGCAACAAAAATTGTCTAAAGAAAATATGACTACAATACTTGTATATAATAACCCGTTTTGGTAGTTTCGATGGATTTGGGTTGAAGCCGAAACCACCAAAATTTGAGTTTTCATGGTTTGGCTACAAAAATTTATTATAAAATGAACTAAGAACAAAAGTTTAATATAATTATAAACAACAAACACGGTCAAATGAAAAAATGGCTATACTAGTTAGTTGTATATCAGAACTTGTTTTTGTGGTGTAATGAGCATAAATTGGACTAAAAATACAAATTTATCGTAAATATAAACAACAAAAAACGATCAAATGAAAAAAAATAACTATAATTATTATATATAGGAACTCGTTATGGCGGTTTCGACGGATTCGAAACCACCGAAACTCGAGTTCTCATAGTTATTAAACTAGAAAAAATAACAACAATTAGGGTGGTTGACATATGAACTATTTTGGAAATCGTGTAAAAATTTCGGAGCTAAACCCGTACCCAAATACCCAATATTCCTTCGTTGCGAGTCTAGACCCGGTTTATTCCGACCCTCCCGTAGTTCCAATTTTTTTTTTTTATAAAATTTGGGCCATTTTCGTCAGATGCATTGGGCTTATATTTGGGCCAGTAGCCCAAGTTGATTTTACAATTCAGGAAAAAAATAAAAATCGGAAAAAATAACTGTAAAACCCTTATCGTTGAATTACAAAACCCTACTATTATTTTCTTTGATCAACTGCAAACTTTGAAGCTAATTTTCATTTTGTAGTCTAATTAAAATATAATAAAAACCCAGAGAATTGTTGTTGAACCGAGAGAGAATTCGATGGAGATAGATAGAGCCGACGGGCGCACACCGAACCAACTGAGACCGCTGTCTTGCTCTCGCAACATCCTCCACCGTGCTCACGGCTCCGCCAGTTGGTCTCAAGGTATCAGCTTTCACAAATTCCCTCCTTTTATCGGTTAAAATTCACGTATTTGATGAAAGTTTTGAGTTTTTTTTTTTTTTTTTTTTTTTTGGGTGGGTTTTAGGAGACACGAAAGTACTTGCTGCTGTTTATGGACCCAAAGCTGGAACTAAGAAGAATGAGAACCCTGAAAAGGCTTGCATTGAAGTTATTTGGAAACCCAAAACTGGACAAATTGGTTCGTTTGTTTTTTTTTTTGGGTTCTGTTTTCTGTTAATTAAATGTTGTTTATAGGTTTGCATTGAAGTTGTTTTCATTTTTATACATATAATTACTTTTATGTTTGATTTTTCATTTCTGTCCAATTTTGTTCAAAATTGCCACATGTACTAGGGAAGCCGGAGAGAGAGTTTGAGATGATATTGAAGCGGACTTTGCAGAGCATATGCATTTTGACTGTTAATCCAAATACCACAACCTCAATTATAGTTCAGGTTAGTCGGTTTCTATACTGCTTTTGTTCTGATTTTATTATTTTAAAATTTAATTATTCATCAGGGAATGGTTTATAGTTAGTTTGTATAATGATAATTGTTGCAGTTACTGGTTTTCCTTATGATATAAACATCGATTATTTAATTTTTTCTATGTGCAGGTCGTCCACGATGATGGTGCTGTATCCTTAATGATTATGCATTTTGTTCTGTATGCAGCATTTAGAAGCCTCCCTATATATTCCACGATAATGGCTTTATCTTCTATTTTATATCTCAAATGATACCATTTCTTGACTGAACCTTTTATAGCTTCTACCATGTGCCATAAATGCAGCCTGTGCTGCCCTTGTAGATGCCGGAATTCCTATGAAGCATCTTGCCGGTATTTCATTATAAAGATTTAGGTTCATGTTTAGTGTCTCTGTACTTGATTGACGATTGCTGACTGTTTTATGCTGGATTATGCAGTTGCTATATGTTGTTGTGTGGCAGAAACTGGATATGTTATACTGGATCCCACAAAGTTAGAAGAGCAGGTTGCTATAAATTTCCTTGCTTAAATTTGAAATTTCTAATATCTCCTGCATGTTCGACTGGGGTTATGTAAGCTGAAATGGGAAAGGTTTTAGATTATAGTCAAATGACATGAAAAAAAAAAAATGAAGAAAAAAAGAAAGATAGGAAACCCTGTTTTTACACCACTATAGGGCCTTACTCATATAGACATATAAATATATTGCAGTAATTTTCAAGTCTTGTATCTTTATCTCGCTCTTAAGATTTTCAGTGTGATAATAAATGTACCCTCTCCTTCTGGACTGTAAAATTTAAAGTCATAGACAATTTGAAAATAGTCTAATTGAATGCTTTCCATTTATATGTAAATTCCTATCAGTTGACATTCTTATATGGTTTAATGGCAGAAAATGAAGGCATTCGCTTATTTAGTCTTTCCAAACTCAATTCTTTCAGTACTTCCGGAAGTATCATCACCTGCAAAAGGTGAACCTGTGGAACATGGGATCATTACATCCATTACCCATGGTGCAATGTCAGGTATGTCAATTCTATTATTCTATCTATGTCATCTGTCTGATAATTGTACCTCTGCCCCTTGTACCACCGATGCCAATGTAGAAATATGTATGATTATTGAAAATTGGATATGAAAGTACTCAAAGTAGTCATCACATAACATGTTACCCTTTTCAATCCTTAATATCCACCTATCAGCATGCGATGGCCAAGAGACTTCAGTTATACTACCTTTCCTTCTCCTCTCTCCGAAACCTTGATGTGAGTTGGATTCAATCTAAAGATCTCTTACATATCTCAGAAATTAACTTGTACTCACACTATGCTTTCACTAACTATCAAATCAAGTTATGGTAACACTGAAGCCTTTAATGAGAACACCCTAAAAGTCTGTTGTATTTGGCCAAATAATTATGGTAGTTAAGTTTTAAATAAAACCCTCCAGTGGATGCATTTTCTCTCTGCTGTCTTCATAATGATGTAACCTGCATTGAAGTCTTTCATGAGTCGGACTAGAGTGGTATAGACTATGGGATCAGCAAGGTTGTTTGGCATCTCTTTTCTTGCAAGTATATTTTGTTCATCTTTTCCCTAATGAAGCAAGATTGAAGCTTATGTTGAATGTGAATTTCTAGATGGGAGTTGGGAGTAGTTTCTATCTGCTCTTAATAATTTTTATTGTAACTGTGTATGTTGGCACCTAGAATTTTCTGATATGTGGATCTTATTATAATCTGGTTCTCTTATAAATATGTGGTGTAGTGGACGACTATTTTCTCTGTCTAGAAAGAGGGCGTGCTGCAAGTGCAAAGTTGTCTGATTTTCTGAGGAGGAGCTTGCAATCACAATTCTCAGGCAACTCATCCAAAGCAGGGTGACTTAAATCTCAACTGTGGTTCCATTTTTTTTGTATCCTGTAATTGGCAGTAATGCAAGTACTGTTTCACTACAATGTACCTGAACCGAGATATTTCATTTTCACAGAAAAAAATTATTGAAACATATTGTACACCTTATCTTGGGATTCTGATCCCACAATCATAGCCTGCCTGTTGAAATTGTATTTGTACCTTCAAAATATTGTTATAGGTTCATTTTTCCCCTGGTTGTTGCTGAACCAAAAGCATTTTACTTTCTATTTTCTTATTCTTGTATGGATTATGTTAATTAACCAAACCAAAACCATGTTAAGGACATTGATTGCGATAATTTACAAGTAAACTATTAACAGGTGAATGATTGAAGTGTCAAGCTTCTCTGCTGTGTGTGTCATGGGCTGATTTCTTATTGCTTTTGGTCAGTCTCATGACTCAACTGGCCTGTTTGGATTTTTATAATTGTCAAAGCAGGCGTATTCCAATGGCATTCGAGGCTGACATAGTCCAGAGACATCAACATTTACACTTGCGATAAATATGATCAAATAATTACAAAATGTTGTATCTTCTTTTGGCCTCTATATTCCTACCATCTTTGTACTTTCCACTTGTAAAATATGTAATATTTATAACTCGTCTTTCTTTTCAATTGTCAACTTTGAAGCTGAAATAAGAAGGCTGCTCTGTCTTGAGACTTGAACTACATTGTATGTGAAGGCTTGGCATCAGGACATGCCCTGTTAACCTGTAAAAGAGATCATGGCATCTTCATATTTGGCATTTCAAGTGAATTGCTGTCAGCAGAAATCCTCAATCTCACACCACCTTCATGTCTTCAAGACTCTATCATCTTCTGTCAAGGTAAGCTCTATCTCTATTCCTGTAACTTCAAATCATTTCAAGCAGCCATTCCTGAAATGGTAGTTCAAATATTTTTCAGTGTAACTAATAGCACGATTGATGTAATACTTACGTTTCACATGGATATGATGAGCAGCCATTCCTGGGAGAGTTGCAGCAACTTTCTTCGCGAATCGATGTTTCCAAAGCCATCAAGAACACTTCTGTGAAGTTTCTGGATGCATTTGTTGATCATGTTTTCGAATTCATTGACCAGCCCTTGCTTCCAATTCAGGTACCACTGAGGGTCTCTACATGTACGTATGCAACAATGTATATCGTTAATTGATCATATGCTAATTGTATTTCTAGTACCTGCAGAGTAACTTTGCTCCAGTTGATGAGTTGAGAGCAGCTGTTCTTATCAAAAGCATTGAAGGAGAAATTCCGGATGACGTTCCTGAAGGTGTTTATATAAGAAATGGTTAGCTCTTAAACCTTGTTACTTTATGCTAAGATGTTAATGCAATTATATATAAAATTTACTAGTTATACTCTATGTTGATTGTTGATACTTGATATGATTGTTTTCTACTTCTAATTGGATGTCAAACGGTAAGAAAAGCCATTGATGAGAACAAACTTTGTGACAATTACTATGTTCTTGTGGGCATTTTCAATGTAGTGTTGAACAAGTCAAAAAGACATAATTAGGAATTCTCAGGTGCGGACGTCCGAATTCTGTTAAAATCCAGATTAGGAACTCTCACCCGTTAGATGGATCCATCTAACCGATAACATATGAGAATTGTTTGTCCTTTTTTGTTATTTAGTGCAAAACAACAGTAAAATATCATTATTATCCTTATGAAATTAAGTTAAAATCATTTATATACCTTATTTTATCTTAAAATTAAATATTCTATTTAAATATTGATTTGATTTATAAAATCTTTTAAAAAAATTTCTATTGTTCTTATGGAATTTTTTTTTTCTAATTTAAATATTCTACTTAAATATTGATTTAATATATACAATTAATGAAAAAAAAATGAATTAGGGTCCTAAACTCATGTATATTTTAGTCAATGTAACTAATCTAAGCACTTTTACAATAAATTTACCAAACATTTGTATACTGTTTTTGACAGTGATTATTATAAAAGTTACACAATACCAAATTGGCCCTAATACAACTTGAATAATCATTTGGATTAAGACGAGAAAACTGAAAGCTTATTGGCAACAACCAACAGGGGTGTTGGTCCACAAGGAAGCAAGTGAGCATACTCCATTTGCCTCTTCTCGCTGAAAAGAGTCAATAAAGTGTGTGAATGACATTTTTTTTTTCTCAATGGATACCTCTCATAAGAATCCAAAATTTGGAAGAATATATTGTTGTGCATGAAGAAGGCAAAGGACTAATCCACTATTATTTTTTAATGCACACTATTATTTTTTAATGCACATGTTTACTTGAATTGCTCTTCTTCTTTGCTTTTTCCTATTTGTATAATGATCGGTGACAAGTGATAACATACCAGTTGATGAACAATTGAGAATTTAGTTATATGAGATAAAGTTACCAATTTCTGTTAAAATGTTGTTTAATTGGTGAGTATTACTGTAACTGCAGGATCAAACCCTCTTTTTGGAGGATTTAAGTCAACAAAATCTTTGTTTGGGAGGTCAAGTCATATTTGGGTAGAAGGAGAGGGAATGCTTCATGCTTTGTATTTAAAAAAAAGCATTGATGGGAGCTGGATTGTTGTTTATAATAACAGACATGTGGAGACAGAGACATTCAAGTTAGAAAAACAAAGAAATAGGCCATCTTTTCTTCCTGCAATAGAAGGGGATTCGCCGGCCATTTTGTCAGCTTATATTCTGAATTTGGTGAGGATTTTAATTTAACAACATTCTTTCGAATTGAATAGCCTCATCCCAATTTAAAAATCTAATTCTCACATATATCTAATTCTTTGTTTCATTTTCTCAGTTGAGATTTGGCAAAATAAACAAATACATTAGCAACACCAATGTTTTTGAGCATTCGGGGAAGTTCTACTCAGTGGCAGAAAATCACATGCCACAAGAGATCAATATCTTCACACTAGAAACTTTAGGAAACTGGGATGTTAACGGAACCTGGAATCGACCTTTTACCAGTCATCCCAAGGTTATTCTTCGTAAACACTACACGTAACCTGTCATGAATCTAGTTTATGTGACCTGCTAAATTGGTTTCTTCTTAATCCGTGCAACAGAAATCTCCAGGTACAGGAGAGCTGGTTATAATGGGGGTGGATGCAACTAGACCTTTCGTTGAAGTGGGAGTAATTTCTGGTATGCTTTTCATTCAAAGAACAGCAGTTAGAACAAGATGCTCTACAATACACCGAAAAGTAGTTTACTGTGTTTTATGAATATCTTTATGTCAGCTGATGGAAATAAATTACTTCACAAAGTGGATCTCAAACTCAACAGATGCTCCCTTTGGCATGAAATAGGTGTTACACAGAGGTATTTAGTTATCGTCTCTCCTTTTAAGTTTTCTTTCATGTAATTTCAGAATCAAAACTTCCATCAATTCTCATGGACACTGTTGGTTTTCCAGGTACAATGTGTTCTTGGATTATCCGCTGTCTATAGACATAAAAAGACTTGTTCTAGGAGGCCCGTGAGTGCATATTCACAAAGAATTGATTTCTTTTCATGACTACACTCAAAAAGACTTTTCAAATTCACTTGTTAAACCAATTTTATCATGCAGATTAATAAAGTACGAAAACGAAGGATATGCAAAGATTGGCATAATGCCTCGCTATGGCGATGCAGATTCAATAAAGTGGTTTGATGTTGAACCAAATTGTACATTTCACATTCTCAATTGTTTCGAGGATGGTGATGAGGTGAGTTGCAGAAACATTTACCTTAAATATTTTTGCCTAGACTTTTACTATTGTATTTCGGAGACCGATAAACGAAATGATCTTCTGACTTGTGCACATTTTGTAAACAATAATGTTTGTGAACATGCAGGTGGTGGTGTGGGGTTGTAGAGCTCTTGAATCAATCATACCAGGACCTGATTTGGGATTAGATAAATTTGAGTGGTTTTCAAGAAAATTTAAGCCTATAGAACCGGTTGAAGAAAGTTTTGATGCCATAACAAATGACAGATTATTATTTAGTCGCCCTTATGAATGGAGACTGAATATGCAAACCGGAGAGGTTAAAGAAAGAAATCTCATCGGGACAGAGTTCTCAATGGATTTTCCTATGATCAATGGTGACTACACAGGTCTTAAAAATAAATATGGCTACACACAAATTGTTGATTCCAAGGCAAGTTCTGCTTCAGGTAATTACATAATCAGAATCTTCATATCAAAAGATTGCAACCCTTTTCATAAAAATGCTTATGGTTCTCAATTGAAAATGTCAGGCTTGCCAAAATATGGAGGTCTAGCCAAGCTATACTTTGAAGAGCCAAATACAGAGATTTCGATGGTAAATAAGTTCTTGCATATTCTTTTACCCGAAAATTATTAAGAATCCTCGAACATTTTTTCGTGCAGGATCCCAATTGGCACTGATGTAAAATGAAAAAAATTGCATTTTGTGCCTGTGCCAATTGGGATCCCGCACGTTTTTATCTGTTTCTTTTCTTGATGTGTGACTTCACTAACCATGGTTCTATGAATCAGAGAGAGGTGCAATCTGAAGAACCGATAAAGGTAGAATATCACAAGTTTGAGGAAGGTGTTTTCTGCACTGGAGCTACCTTTGTCTCTAAAGGAAGAGGTCTTGAAGAAGATGATGGTTGGATAATCACTTTTGTTCACAATGAAAATACCAACACATCTGAAGTGAGTGGTAAAAAATCCTGTTGGGAGCTGATTTATGATAATGTAAATTGGTTTTAATAATAGTATTTTGATTCATTGCAGGTTTATATAATTGATACAAAGAAGTTCTCCGGTGAGCCAATAGCCAAAATTACACTACCATGCAGAGTCCCATATGGTTTCCATGGAGCTTTCATGTCAACCCCATTGCATATTTTCGAAGCATTGTGATGTTATGATGGCGTGATTAGGGATGGCAATGGATCGGATCGGGGATGGATACCCTAATATCCATCCTTGTATCCATTTGAGATATGTATCTCCATTCCCGCGTCCATCCCCATTTCTAAGTGGGCGGGGCGGATTCAGATAATCCCCAAATTGAGATAGAGATATTCATCCCCGCTCTGTTTATATCCGTATCCGATAGAAAAAATGTAAATTTTTATAGTTTATAAGAGAAAAATGTAATTAACACGTGTAAATGTGTAATAGTATATTTTATCCTAGGGGCCAAAAATTAAATAGCACTTTTTGGGGGAGGGCTTGTGCAAATAGCACCACTTTAATAAGTCATGTTTAAATAGCACCAAAGTAAGTGATGAGACCAAAATACCCCCACTTGCTCTTTTCCTTTTTATTTTTTTTCTCGAAAATTCGAGACTTTTTTTATGCGTTTTCGAGACTTATTCATGCGTTTCGAGACTTAATTCAAGTTTGTTCGGGACTTATTCTGTTCGACCTCCATTAATGGCGACAGTGACGATCCGATGACGGCATCGGTTGACTCTGGAAATAGTTGGATCTGGAAGATTGAACGATGCTGAGTTCGTTGGTGCCATCGGTTTCATCAGATTCGCGACGGATCGTCATAAATCGGACAATGAAGATTCGCGACGATTTGGGTTTTGCTTCGTTTCTCTCTCTACACAACTCGAAAATGAAAACGAACACTCCGGTTACAATTATTGGCACTCGACGAACGTTTTGCCGGTGGTTTTGCCGGTCAACTCGCCGGTCGACGGTGGCACCTCCATTGAAGCTCCATCAATGGAGGTTTTGGAAAAAGGAAGAAGAAGGTGAGGACACACGAGAAAAGAAAAGAAGCTGGGGGGTATTTTTGTCCAAATTTCATTTTTGGTGCTATTAAAACAAAAGTTATTAAAGTTTGATATTTGTACAATTCAAAATTAAAAAAGTGCTATATACTTCTATTTCCTCTTTTATCCTATTTAAAGAGAGATACAAATACATTTAATAAAGTTCAAAATAATAATAATAATGATAACTTATATAATTAGAATTCATAATTACATAATAATTTTTTATATTTTTAAAATATTAAAATCTACAATGGATCTAGATGAGGATGGATATCCATAGATGATATCCATCCCATTCCTTGAAAATAAAATGGATATTAGGATGAGGTCCATCCCGCTTCGTCTCCAAATAATAGTATCCATCCCCATTTTAAATAGAGCAGATTCTTACGGATATTTATATCCGTGGATAATTTTGTCATCCCTAGACGTGACGTGTTTTGCCATAATGTTAGCAAGATAGTTGGTAACCATCGGATTACATTGGTACAGATAAATAAAAACGAACGAAATCTAATGATTTGTATATAAAGTTAGATAGTACTCGTGAAATCACCATGTCTATATTAATGTAGCAATTTCAGTAAATATATATATATATATATATAGAAATGTATAAAAATGGATGTTGATTAAAATGTATGGTGTGATCCATGAGAGAAGAGAAAAGCTTCAATAAGTTGATATTTCTCGTTTTATGGAAAATGAAAAATTTCAAATTAAACTTTTAAAAAAACGAATATGCTAGATTATTCATATCATATGAATATATGATGACAAGAATCATTAGATAAAAGGCCAATGAAGTTAAGTTTTTCTCGTATTTAACAAGGAAAAAATTGTTTATCAGGAATTCAGGATCACATGAATCATGAATGCTGGTTAATAGAAACATTACAACAATGATTTGATTTTACATGTTGTGACCAGCCTTTCCTTGAAGAGTCGCAACATAATCCTATGAAAAGAGATGTTTCTGCAGCAATCAGAAACACTTCTGCTAGATTTTTGGATGCATTTGTGGATTCGATCTTCCATTTTGCTGGATTAGTGTAAATTAGTGTTTAATGGATTATCACTCATCACTCCTTGAGACCGCATTAAAAAATATGAGCTTTCATTGAATACAAGATTGCATTCAAAGGAATATTGTCATTCAATAGGCTATCAAAGTTTGTTGATACCATAATATATGAAGACAAGGAATTAAAGATGCTTTTACAAAATTCAAACTAGTATATTTTATTTTATAATTTTGTCTTTCATGTGAGCAAGGTTATATACTTTTATTCATGGATTGCCCAAATCAATGTCAGTTGTGACTCGTGTCTTTTCATTAAGAAGATGCATACATCCTTCGACTTAATATTAGTTTTTTTATTTTAATATTTTAATTATGAATTAATATTAGTACCTCAAATACTGACCCCACTAATGGGAGTGTAGCACGTGGCCCAATTTATAAGATAAATGTAAAAAGTAAAAGAAAAAAAGGCTGCTGACCAAACATCATTCTTAAATAAATCTATACAAAACGCCATGCAAGCCATGCTGGACCGAGGAGGAGCTTGCAATCACAATTCTCAGGCAATTCATCCAAAGCAGGGTGACTTAAATCTCAACTGTGGTTCCATTTTTTTTGTATCCTGTAATTGGCATTAATGCAAGTACTGTTTCACAACAATGTACCTGAACCGAGATATTGTACACCTTATCTTGGGATTCTGATCCCACGATCATAGTCTGCCTATTGAAATTGTATTTATACTCTCAAAATATTGTTATAGGTTCATTACCCCCCTGGTTCACCGGCTGCATTTCTTATTATTTCTACTTTCTATTTTCTTATTATTTTATTAATTAACCAAACCAAAACCATGTTAAGGACACTGATTGCAATAATTTAAGAGTAAACTATTAACAGGTGGATGATTAAAGTGTCACGCTTCTCTGCTGTGTGTGAGTCGTGGGCTGATTTCTTATTGCTTTTGGTCAGTCTCATGACTCATCTGGCCAATTTGGATTTTTATAATTGTCAAAGCAGGCATATTCCAATGGCATTCGAGGCTCACATAGTCCAGAGACATCAACATTTACACTTGCGATAAATATGATCAAATAATTACAAAATGTTTTATCTTCTTTTGGCCTCTATATTCCTACCATCTTTGTACTTTCCGCTTGTAAAAATGCAATAGTATAACTCGTCTTTCTTTTCAATTGTCAACTTCGAAGCTGAGATAAGAGGCTGCTCTGTCTTGAGACTTGAACTGCATTGTATGTGAAGGCTTGGCATCAGGACATGCCCTGTTAACTTGTGAAAGAGATCATGACATCTTCATATTTGGCATTTCAAGTGAATTGCTGTCAGCAGAAATCCTCAATCTCACACCACTTTCATGTCTTCAAGACTCTATCATCTTCTGTCAAGGTAAGCTCTATCTCTATTCCTGTAACTTCAAATCATTTCAAGCAGCCATTCCTGAAATGGTAGTTCAAACATTTTTCAATGTAACTAATAGCACGATTGATGTAATACTTATGTTTCACATGGATATGATAAGCAGCTATTCCTGGGAGAGTTGCAGCAACTTTCTTTGCGAATTGATGTTTCCAAAGCCATCAAGAACACTTCTGTGAAGTTTCTGGATGCATTTGTTGATCGTGTTTTCGAATTCATTGACCAGCCCTCGCTTCCAATTCAGGTACCATTGAGGGTCTCTACATGTACATATGCAACAACATATATCGGTTATTGGTCATATGCTAATTGTATTTCTAGTACCTGCAGAGTAACTTTACTCCAGTTGATGAGTTGAGAGCAGCTGTTCTTATCAAAAGCATTGAAGGAGAAATTCCGGATGACTTTCCTGAAGGTGTTTATATAAGAAATGGTTAGTTCTTAAGCCTTGTTACTTTATGCTCAGATGTTAATGCAATTGTATATAAAATTTACTAGTCATACTCTATGTTGATTGTTGATACTTGATATGTTTGTTTTCTACTTCTAATTGGATGTCAAATGGCAAGAAAAGCCATTGATGAGAACAAACTTTGTGACAATTACTATGTTCTTGGGGGCACTTTCAATGAAGTATTGAACAAGTCAAAAAGACATAATTAGGAATTCTCAGGTGCGGACGTTGGAATTCTGTTAAAATCCAGATCAGAAACTCTCACCCAATAGATGGATCTAACAGATAACCTATGAGAATTTTTTGTCCTTTTTTGTTGTTTAGTGCAAAACAACAGTTATTCTGCGCAGAACAATCTATGTTTGGATTTTATAAAATTGGTCCGCACTCGAAATTTTCTAGAGACATAAACATCAAACGTGGATAAAACATTCTGTTTGTTTATTGAGCAATTTGTGTGGCTATTATGGTATTAAATAGTCTGTTTGTGGTTACATAGTTACAAATCTTGTATAGATCAAGACAACTTGAATAAACATATAGATTAAGATGAAAAAACTGAAAGCTTATTGGTAAAAAAATCTGATTGGCAACAACCAACAGGGGTGTTGGTCCACAAGGAAGCAAGTGATCATACTCCATTTGCCTCTTCACTAGGCTGAAAAGAGTCAATGAAGTTTTGAATGACATGTATCATCATATGCTTTAGAGGAATTTTTTTTTTCTCAATGGATACCTCTCATAAGAATCCAAAATTTGGAAGAATATAATGTTGTGCATGAAGAAGGCAAAGGACTAATCCACTATTATTTTTTAATTCACACTATTATTTTTTAATGCACATGTTTACTTGACTTGTTCTTCTTCTTTGCTTTTTCCTATTTGTATAATGATTGGTGACAAGTGATAACATACCTGCTGATGAACAATTGAGAAATTAGTAATTATATCAGATAAAAGTTACCAATTTCTGTTAAAATGTTGTTTAAATGGTGGGTATTACTGTAACTGCAGGACCAAACCCTCTTTTTGGAGGATTTAAGTCAACAAAATCTTTGTTTGGGAGGTCAAGTCATATTTGGGTAGAAGGAGAAGGAATGCTTCATGCTTTGTATTTTAAAAAAGGCGTTGATGGGAGCTGGATTGTTGTTTATAATAACAGACATGTGGAGACAGAGACTTTCAAGTTAGAAAAACAAAGAAATAGGCCATCTTTTCTTCCTGCAGTAGAAGGGGATTCGCCGGCCATTTTGTCGGCTTATATTCTGAATTTGGTGAGGATTTTAATTCAACAACGTTCTTTCGAATCGAATAGCCTCATCCCAATTTAAAAATCTAATTCTCACATATATCTAATTCCCCGTTTCATTTTCTCAGTTGAGATTTGGCAAAATAAACAAATACTATAGCAACACCAATGTTTTTGAGCATTCGGGGAAGTTCTACTCGGTCGCAGAAAATCACATGCCACAAGAGATCAACATCTTCACACTAGAAACTCTAGGAAACTGGGATGTTAATGGAACCTGGAATCGACCTTTCACCAGCCATCCCAAGGTTATTCTTCACAAACACTAGACAGAACCTGTCATGAAACTTGTTTATGTGGCTTGCTAAATTCGTTTCTTCTTAATCCGTGCAACAGAAAGCTCCAGGTACAGGAGAGCTGGTTATAATGGGGGTGGATGCAACTAGACCTTTCGTTGAAGTGGGAGTAATTTCTGGTATGCTCTTCATTCAAAGAACAGTAGTTAGAACAAGATGTTCTAGAATACACCGAAAAGTAGTTTAATGTGTTTTCTGAATATCTTTATGTCAGCTGATGGAAATAAATTACTTCACAAAGTGGATCTCAAACTCAACAGATGCTCCCTTTGCCATGAAATAGGTGTTACACAGAGGTATTTAGTTATCGTCTCTCCTTTTAAGTTTTCTTTCATGTAATTTCAGAATCAAAACTTCCATCAATTCTCATGGAAACTATTGGTTTTCCAGGTACAATGTGTTCTTGGATTATCCGCTGTCTATAGACATAAGCAGACTTGTTCGTGGAGGCCCGTGAGTGCATATTCACAAAGAATCGATTTCTTTTCATGACTACACTCAAAAAGACTTTTCAAATTCACTTGTTAAACCAATTTTATCATGCAGATTAATAAAGTACGAAAACGAAGGATATGCAAGGATTGGCATAATGCCTCGCTATGGCGATGCAGATTCAATAAAGTGGTTTGATGTTGAACCAAATTGTACATTTCACATTTTCAATTGTTTTGAGGATGGTGATGAGGTGAGTTGCAGAAACATTTACCTTAAATATTTTTGCCTAGACTTTTACTATTATATTTCGGAGACTGATAAACGAAATGATCTTCTGACCGACAAACAATAATGTTTGTGAACATGCAGGTGGTGGTGTGGGGTTGTAGAGCTCTTGAATCAATCATACCAAGACCTGATTTGGGATTAGATAAATTTGAGTGGTTTTCAAGAAAATTTAAGCCTATAGAACCGGTTGAAGAAAGTTTTGATGCCAGAACAAATGACAGATTATTATTTTGTCGCCCTTATGAATGGAGACTGAATATGCAAACCGGAGAGGTTAAAGAAAGAAATCTCATCGGGACAAAGTTCTCAATGGATTTTCCTATGATCAATGGTGACTACACAGGTCTTAAAAATAAATACGGCTACACACAAATTGTTGATTCCAAGGCAAGTTCTGCTTCAGGTAATTACATAATCAGAATCTTCATATCAAAAGATTGCAACCCTTTTCATAAAAATGCTTATGGTTCTCAATTGAAAATGTCAGGCTTGCCAAAATATGGAGGTCTAGCTAAGCTATACTTTGAAGAGCCAAATACAGAGATTTCGATGGTAAATAAATTCCTGCATATTCTTTTACCCGAAAATTATTAAGAATCCTCGAACATTTTTTTGTGCAGGATCCCAATCGGCACTGATGTAAAATGAAAAAAATTGCATTTTGTGCCTGTGCCAATTGGGATCCCGCACATTTTTATCTGTTTCTTTTCTTGATGTGTGACTTCACCGACCATGGTTCTATGAATCAGAGAGAGGTGCAATCTGAAGAACTGATAAAGGTGGAATATCACAAGTTTGAGGAAGGTGTTTTCTGCACTGGAGCTACCTTTGTCTCTAAAGGAAGAGGTCTTGAAGAAGATGATGGTTGGATAATCACTTTTGTTCACAATGAAAATACCAACACATCTCAAGTGAGTGGTAAAAAATCCTGTTGGGAGCTGATTTATGATAATGTAAATTGGTTTTAATATTAGTATTTTGATTCATTGCAGGTTTATATAATTGATACAAAGAAGTTCTCCGGTGAGCCAATTGCCAAAATTACACTACCATGCAGAGTCCCTTATGGTTTCCATGGAGCTTTCATGTCAACCCCATTGCATATTTTCGAAGCATTGTGATGTTTTGATGTCGTTACTAGGGATGGCAATAGATTGGATCAGGGATGGATACCCTAATATTCATCCTTGTATCCATTTAAGATATGTATCTCCATCCCCGCATCCATCCCCATTTCTAAGTGGGCGGGGTGGATTTAGATAATCCCTAAATTGAGATAGAGATATTCATCTCCTCTCCGTCTATAGCCATATCTGATGAAAAAAATGTAAATTTTTATAGGTTACAAAAGAAAAATGTAATTAACATGTGCAATAGTATATTTTATCCTATTTAAAGAGAGAAATAAATACATCCAATAAAGTTCCAAAAAAAAAAAAAAAAAAAAAAAAAAACTTATATAATTAGAATTCATAATTACATAATAATATTTTTATTTTATTTTTAAAATATTAAAATCTATAATAGATCCAGATAAGGATCGATATCCATAGACGATATCCATCCCTATCCCTGAAAATAAAATGGATATTAGGATGACATCCATCCCGTTTCATCTCCGAAATAATAGTATCCATCCTCATTTTAAATGAAGCAGATTCTTACGGATATCCGTATCCATGGATAATTTTGCCATCCCTAAATGTGACACGTTTTGCCATAATGTTAGCAAGATAGTTGGTAACCATCGGATTACATTGGTACAGATAAATAAAAACGAACGAAATCTAATGATTCGTATATAAAGTTAGATAGTACTCGTGAAATCACCATGTCTATATTAATGTAGCAATTTCAGTAAATATATATATATATATAGAAATGTATAAAAATGGAGGTTGATTAAAATGTATGGTGTGATCCATGAGAGAAGAGAAAAGCTTCAATAAGTTGATATTTCTCGTTTTATGGAAAATGAAAAATTTCAAATTAAACTTTTAAAAAAACGAATATGCTAGATTATTCATATCATATGAATATATGATGACAAGAATCATTAGATAAAAGGCCAATGAAGTTAAGTTTTTCTCGTATTTAACAAGGAAAAAATTGTTTTTCAGGAATTCAGGATCACTTGAATCATGAATTCTATTGAACTTTGTTTGAAGACAAACATTGCATCCAAAGAGATTTTGTCTTTTCATTGATTATCAGAAGCTTTTAGATACCTTTTTTTCATATCTGAGAAAGCCAAAACTAATATTTATTTATTTATTTATTTTTTGTCTTTACGTGGAGAAATTTTTTTTTTGAGAAGTTGCATCTTGGTATTATTTTCTGGCCTATTTAATGATATCATGTCGTGTGGTACAAAGATAATTAATTTTTTTTTGAACAGTGAGAAATTTTATTAAAGAAGCCACAAAGGCAAACAGAGGCAACAAAACAACAGCACCCAGCAGCCAAACATCACGCCAACACCCAAGCGCAAGCCCGCCACCCACACAAGCACCACAACCAAACAAACAAAAGAAAGCGAAGGCAAAACCCAACAAAAGCAACCACCCAACAACAGGCAAAAAGCAAAGCAAAAACCCCCCAAAAACCGGAACAGCGACCTACTGAAAGTCCCAAATGAGATTAAAACCCCTCTTACTAGCCCCTCGTCTAGCCAGCGAGTCCGCGAACGAATTGGAAGTTCTAGGTTGGTAGATGAGGCGGGAGTTCGCTAAAGAGTGGATGAGGTCACGCGTATCCGCAATTAACTGAAGATGATTCACGTTCCCCGCCTCATTAGAATTAATCCACTCAACAGCAGATTTTGAGTCACTGATAAAATCCACTTCCTTATCATACAGAGCAATAGATGCAGCAACTAAGGAAACTGCTCTGTGGATAGCGAGAATTTCTGCTGAAATAGCATCCAAATTGCCTACAAATTCAGAAAACATCCCCACAACTTTGCCTGAACTATCTCTCAGCACGCCACCAACACCAGCAGCTCCAGGATTGCCCATAGACGAACCATCCACGTTGAATTTCAAAGCGGACCCTATCGGCGGTGACCAGAGCTGGCCTCTTGAAGGTCTGACCTTCTTGCTGTCAATGCAGCTATCCCGCAGATTTAACATAATGGTAGAAATAGGAATCTTAGATCCTTTACCATGAAACTTAAACCACCACGCTAATTTGAACTTAACGATGTCGGAAACCTGATCCGTCACAATATTAGCGCCATTAAAAATACGACTGTTTCTGACTTCCCAAATCGTCCACAACACAGCAGCAAAATTAATTAATTAAATGCGTGTTTTATGTCATAAGATATATGATATCAGTGGTCAGTGTAATGCAATGTTTCAAAACAATGATTTGATTTTACATGTTGTGACCAGCCTTTCCTTGAAGAGTCGCAACATAATCCTATGAAAAGAGATGTTTCTGCAGCAATCAGAAACACTTCTGCTAGATTTTTGGATGCATTTGTGGATTCGATCTTCCATTTTGCTGGATTAGTGTTTAATGGATTATCACTCATCACTCCTTGAGACCGCATTAAAAAATATGAGCTTTCATTGAATACAAGATTGCATTCAAAGGAATATTGTCATTCAATAGGCTATCAAAGTTTTTTGATACCATAATATATGAAGAGACAAGGAATTAAAGATGCTTTTACAAAAATCAAACTAGTATATTTTATTTTATAATTTTGTCTTTCATGTGAGCAAGGTTATATACTTTTACAATAATGCTAGAGGACCCAAAAAAGTAACCCAAATTTTGGACCCAAACCTATGTGGCAACATCACACACAATATGGGCCCATGTCACTCTTCCCAAAGATCCCATGTGATGTTGCCACATAGGTTTGGGTCCAAAATTTGGGTCAATTTTTTGGGTCCTCTAGCATTACTCATACTTTTATTCATGGATTGCCCAAATCAATGTCGGTTGTGACTTGTGTCTTTTCATTAAGAAGATGGCATGCATCCTTCGACTTAATATTAGTTTTTTATTTTAATATTTTAATTATGAATTAATATTAGTACCTTAAATACTGATCTCAATAATGGAAGTGTAGTACGTGGCCCAATTTATAAGATAAATGTAAAAAGTAAAAGAAAAAAAAGTTACTGACCAAACATCATTCTTAAATAAATCTATACAAAACGCCATGCAAGCCATGCTGGACCGAGACGGTCAAGCCAGACACGTGACTTGGTGACCAAGTCAGGAAGCAGTTAAGTTGATTAGAAAATTAAAGATTGTTAGTGGTGCAAATAAATGGGTATGTTGTGCCCTTGCTTTGTGATCATCATGCAAAGAAAATCTTCAATGGGAAGGCCTCACCACCCCATTAAAGATTTTCTCCATCATGCAATTGTGTGCACGAGTTCAGCAGTGTTTTCTTTCCATTATTTCCTGACTCCTTGTGTGTTGTTTCAGTTAATTTGTTTCCCTCATTCATATATATATATATTAATATCAATGGGTCAAATCTTTATAAAACAGGAAATCAAATACAATTTGGGGCATCCAAAAGCAACCGCTTTTAGATACAAGAAGGGAAATCCTCCGGCCAAACATGATTCTCAACACAAGATAAACCCTGCTTAGCTAAGGTAGAATATAATATTAAACTCATCTCTTCTCTCCTTAATTAGTCTGTTCTTCCTCTGTTTCTCTGCATTTCTCAAAATTCAACCGTATCAAAAAACAACAAAACTACTGCTACTAAAGCAATTCGTAAATCCCCAGTTACTTTACTCTTCTTCTTCGCTATCTTGAGTCTTGACAGATACAAACACATTTCCCATTTGTACCGTAGGGCGACCCAAGCAAAAATGGCACCGTCTCCGGTCAAAATCTTCCTACGTCTCTTCACTCTCTTTTCTCTCCACTTCTTCAGCCAAGTAATATAATAGTTTTAAATAATTGTGTGTAATATTGCATTACCTTTTCATTCATGAAACATAGTATTTATACAAGATACATCAGGTCTGATGTTAATGAAAATAGATACAACTAATCCTATTTGTACACGGCAACACTTATGATTGAGCTAGTTGTTGCCTTGTGAATCCGTCGAGGACGCCTATCTTGGACCGATGAGTTTGGAAATGTTTGCGGGAGAGGGCTTTGGTGAGGGAGTCAGCTAGCTGATCCTTTGTATTAACATGCGACACACGCAGAGGTGTTGGTACGTGAGCCAAATTGATCTGATGTCATGTGATTCGCCTGAGGCCAAGGTTGGGCTGCTGCCGGAGTGGGACGAGATCGGCACGTACGAGCTGTGTGCCCAATTTTGTCACACAGTTGACATGTGGGCCGGGGGTTGGAGTGGGAAAATTGAGGACGCCAAGGCTGTTGAGATGTGGTGGAAGAATTGTTTTGGCGGTAGGAATTGTTGTAAGTTGAGTTGAGGCCGCGACCTTGTGGGGAGCCAGAATTATGATACTGACCGTGATAGGTGTTTTGGCCAAAGGGCTGCTGCTGCTGACCGGTGTTGTGTGAGGAATTTCCTTGTTGTCCACGGCCTCTCCGATTATAGGTACGTTGATTGAATTGTGCTGTGATTGTTGTGCCCTGTTTCTTTGATTCATCATGGCGAAGAAAAGCTTCGTGGTCAAGTAACTTATCATAGAGTTCTTCAAAGGATATCGGGGTATCTCGGGCTCGAATAGCTAATGCGAGAGGCATGTATGCTGTTCCCAGTCCATTCAATGTGTGAATGACGACAGCACCATCATCAACGGAATGACCAATCAATTCAAGATTGTCAATGATGGTCTTGATCCCTTACATGTAATCTGCTACGGATTTGTCTTCCAGGCTGACATTTGTTAGTGAATCAAGGAGGCCGAGCTTGCGCGTATTGGACCGGTTGGCGTAGGCAACTTCAAGTTTCGTCCAGGCTATAGCAGAGGTGGTGGAACGAGTGACTATGGACTGAGCGGCTCCCATACATGAGACTTGAATTGCATGAAGAAGAAGACAATCTTGTCGCAGCCAGAGTTGATAGTCTGGATTGGTGGTGGTTCGGTCGGATTCCTGACCGGTAGTTTCAGTGGAAGTCGAAATTGATGCAGGGGGACACGGCATGGTGCCGTCTAGATATCCCATATAAGGCCATAGCCAAAGAAAAGGTTTTCAAACTGAGACCTCCAAGCTGCATAGTTCCCCCCTTTGGTGAGTTTGATAGGAACCTGAGTCGAGTTGATTGCAATGAGGGATGATGATTGGTTGTTGTTGATCGATCCCATGAGTGTAACTTGAGGAATGGGTGCGGAAGAGATAGAGGCAGAAGTAGAGGCAGTGACGGCCGGGCTGGGTGGAGTCATCGTTAGCGATGAAGAAAAGAAAAAAAGTAATTGGAAAATAAAATTTTAGGGTTTAGGATCTCAAGCTATTTCTTAGCTGAGCTCTGATACCATAATAGTTTTAAATAATTGTGTGTAATATTGCATTACCTTTTCATTCATGAAACATAGTATTTATACAAGATACATCAGGTCTGATGTTAATGAAAATAGATACAACTAATCCTATTTGTACACGGCAACACTTATGATTGAGCTAGTTGTTGCCTTGTGAATCTCTACTGCTAATATAATACACCTTCTCCACTTAGATTCAGGGGCGGTTGGTGTGTTAGGCAACTTAGGCGGTTGCCTATGGCCCCGGTTAAAATTAAGACTAGCCCCAAAACAATTTTACAAATAAAAAAGTTTAAATATTATTTGAACACTTGGCTCAGTACGCTAAATGAAGTGGGTCATGTTTTGGCACGACACAACAATATTTATCGGGTCGTGTCGTGCCGTGCCGTACCGTTCCATATACTCGACCCAATTTACATGTTTAATTAATAAATATTAATCAGAATACCAAGAACACACAAAAAAAAAAAAATTAAATTAAATTAAATCTATTTAGCATGTATAATCATAAAAATATTTATGTTAAATGTTTGAAATAAGGGTTTTTTATAACTATAATTTGTGAAGGTTGACATATATTTTTAATTGGTGATAATTATCTGCCATAATAAACAGCGGCATACCTAAAATTTTATGTTAGGAAGAGTACTAAAACAAATTAATAAGAAGTAATAATAATACTTTTTTTTCTATTAAATAATCATTACAAATAATATTAAAAAAAAAAAATCATGTTTACGATAAAATGCGTTCTTAGTTAATTTGCCTAAGAACTTCAACTGTAATGACATTTTTCGATGTTTTAAGGACCAGGTCCATTGATGGTCGGTTTCTAGGGTCTAATTCTTTTTTTTTTTTTTTGGAAAAGATAAACTTTCATTATAGCCAAAAGTCAACACTGAGCAAACTCAAAACAACAAGAACAAGGCAAGAGCCACCACGACCAAAGCAAAAACAGAGCCTACAAGCCAACAACTCCAGAAACAAACGAAAACAAAACAGAACAAAAGCAGGACCAAACAAAAAACCCACCAGAAGGACAAAAGACTCCCCAAAACAACACAAACTAACCCTGCTAAACAAGGAAAACGCAGAGGTTATAAATCTCCTTATTCCACAAAATCTCCCCATTCAAGGGTCTGACTCTAGACACCGTTTTGCTAGCCCAGCTACTTCAATTGCAGCTTCCAACGGATATGGTTACAAAGCTTCGGGTCCATTATTTTCTGAAGTTTTCTGCCACTAGTGAAAGAGTTTGTAACCGCCATTAATGGCCTCTGTTTTTCTTCAGTAAAAGTTTTCTAAATTTGTTCATTTTTCTTGCTTTTTTTAGCCTGTTTCACACTTGAAATCATTTCATTTATAAGGGATATAAAAACATAGTAAATCAATTAAAATTAAAAACAACCTTACCTTAGCTGCCTTGAAGCTTCCACCGGTGTTGTATAAGAAAATATGGTGATTTCATAATTTGGTGTATATTTCTTTGTACAATGAGTATACATTTATAATAGCTTGGCAATTAAGTCTAAGAGATTATTTAAATTTTTTAAATATTATTTAAACACTCGGCTCAGTACGCTATGAAGTGGATCATGTTTTGGCATGACCCAACAATATTTATCAGGCCATGTCGTGCCGTGCCGTATACTCGATCCAATTTACATGTTTAATTAATAAATATGAATCAGAATACCAAGAACACAAAAAATATATATATATAAAAAAAATATAAAAACTTAATCAACATTTTTGCATTTTATAAAGAACACTACTAAAAAAAAGATGATTTATGAAACTTATTTATGATGTTTTTTTTCAACCGTCAAACCTATATGATAGTTTTTAAAAAACATCATAACAGCTTGATGGTTTGTTTTAAATGTCAAGATTTAATGACACTTACATATAATATCATTAAATGTTGATGGATTTTAACAACCATCAAGGATTATTGACATTCAAAAACCGTCAAGAAGGGTTGATATTTAAAAACCGTCAAGAATTATTGATTTTTAAAAACAGTCAAGAATGGTTGAAATTTAAAATGAATGAATTGTTAATAAGAAATATAAATAAAATTTAGTATTTATATCTATATATTTATTAAAAAAAAAAAAATTCTTATTGAAAAAAAGAATCTTCAAATGTTAGTATTATAGTTTTTATATTCTAATTTCAATTGAGAATTTTGATTATGTAATTTTTATTTTTTGTAAAGATTATGTAATTGATATTATTTATTTGTCATGTCATTAGTACTTGTGCACAAATGTACTTTTTATATTTTAGTTTTATATTTATTTTGTAATTGGATAAATATTTTTCTTAAAAAAAAACATTGTACAATATACATGTGATGTTGTCAATAAAAAAATTGACTACTTTCTTTACTAGTTGTAAAAGAGGATGAATGTTTTAGCAACATCAGCATAGACAATATGCAAATGTATGTTGTGGCACACTAACAATATGCATTTTTTGTTGTTAAATGGTTGTTGTGTTTGCAGCTAAACTTGGAGGTTGCAAGGAAGACGATGGGTGGCTTGTCTCTTTTTGACGCAGCGGAAAACACAAAGAATACGACCAACGTCAATATTCTGTGATAAACTCTGGAATTCACAAGAAAACGAGAGAAACTCTCAAAGAAAAGTCTGAAAATTTATTGAATAATTGAATAATTCGGCCAAAAGGCTTACAAGCATATTTAAAGCGAAAAACCTAACTCTAATCCTTGTTGGACAAGAAACGGGACTAATTACTAAAAATTACCAAAAATAGCAAAATTGAGATAATTGCGGAAATAAAAACTAGTAAGAACCCTAAGCAAGCCATAATTGATGGAAGTCGATTCGGACTTGGAAAACAAAAGTTATAGCTAAAATGAAACTTTCCTAAAATAGCAAAAACGGCAATTTCGGGGCCTAAACGACGGAATTCGGCTAAAAAAGGGTATGCCTCACTGTTGATTATTGACGGACTCGCCGAAACGCTTCAACTGTGAAAGTTTCGCATCATTTCGACTTCGATGCCCGGACTAGTGGAGTTCGATTACCCTTGAATTTAGGATGTTCTCTCTTCAACATGTAAGCATCGGCCACTTGTTCTACGTCACTTTTGTCCACAATGAGGAGATTAATGTCAGTCAAGTAAGTGTATATATACAGCTCTGAACTTCTGAAGCAAAGATATTTCAGAATTGTATATCTATCTAACCGAATTGTGTTACTAGGAAGTCTAATTTAGGACATGAAAATCTTTGGTTGCAGGTTCATATAATTGATGCAAAGAAGATGGAAAGTGAACCAGTTGCCAAAATTGCACTGCCACAGAGAGTGCCATATGGTTTCCATGGAATTTTTGTGCCAATTCCCACTCATCCTAGTAATGTCATGTTCACTTGTGAATTGTGATGCACAAATTCATAGCATAACTTGGCTAATGTTAATTTTAAGTATCTGGATATAAGGAATGTATGGATTGTCATGAATTTTACAAAAACTGAATGTATAGTTGTTTCTGAACCACAAACAGAACTCCAAAAGCTGAAGCTGTAAGTAAAATCCAGACAGATTCAGAAAAATACAAATTCAACCACGTGTAAGGACCGGAATCCTGATGCCCCATGTAAAATTAATCCTAATACATGATAAATATCCATTGGACTTGCAAACTTAACATCTGTATATGTAAGGGTCCGAATAATAGTAAAATAACACTCCAACAAGACAACCACAACAGTCTAAATTAGCGTGCGGACGTATGCATTTTGGCAAGAATATCAGACAGTCAGCCATCCAAGTTTGGTTGTCTTTATGCCTTTGGGATCATCTAATGCATTCTTGGTAACTACAAATGAGAGCTGAAGTTCCTGTCAGCCTATCAGTCAACCATGGTGGTTGGTAAGCATAAGTTGGTCCTCTAGAAGATAAATGAATGTTGTAATTTCTACAGATTTAACTGAATTACCTGCCCAATAGAGCATCAAATTCACCAGAGTCACAATCTAATGGATTCGATTAACTCGGATTCACTGTATAATCTTGATGGATGAGTTTTGGGATGCCAGTTCAAGATCTAACACAACCCGCTAAGCAGAAATCCTGTGCTTGTATATAAATAGAGCCTTTCTCTAGCCAAGATGTTCGGATTTTAACATTCATTTTTCAGGTTTTATGATGATATAAAGGATGAATGTTGAAATTCGGAAGTATAAACCAGAGTATGTACAGAGAAACATAAAAGCTCTCAATTTCATTAAAAGAAAGAAGTGATTTGGCCTGCAAAATTTAACTATTGGCATTCAGGGAAGTTTAAGAATCATTGTGGAGCTGTCCTTCAGAAAAAAAAAAAACATTTTTCGTTGACTTAAATCCACCAAACAAAGGATCAAGACTTGACAGAATCTTCCATTCTCATAGGACAAAATATCTATTTTAATAAGCTTTCTGATAAGAAAACCAGACAAGAGATTGGAGGTTACAATAGTACATCAAATTGGATCAATCAGAAGACATTGCTACAAAACAAGCCTAAAAGATCCTTTTCAGGGACCCATTAGACTTAAAAAATAACATCAAATGAGAACAAACCCTTCTGAAATACTGTATCTTATGAACATAGAATCCATTCGATTCCATTCGCACGAAAGTTTCTAGGCAGAATCTTCATTGGAGAAGATGCATATCGAAATTTAACAGAATTTTCATTTCAGACATCAAGCTTAGACATTTAAGCATGAGTCAGTCAAGTGTGCTAATCATATTTCTTTGCTTATTCTTCCATGTCAAAGCTCAAGACAAATCAAACTCTGGCACGGATATCCTCCATCCGCTCCGCCCGAACCTTGCAGTGGTTATCGGGGTCCTCTCAGTCTCGTTTTCTATAATTTTTCTGTTACTTGCCTATGCAAAATTCTGTCATGTAAACCTGTTTGATTTTATGGAACAAAATGTTCATAACCAAAACTTTCAAGAACTTATTCGATCAACGTCTAGATTTTCAGGAATTGATAGAGCAGCGATTGAATCGCTGCCATTTTTCAGGTTTGCTTCACTTAAGGGATCGAAAGAGGGCCTGGAGTGTGCTGTTTGCATATCAAGATTCGAAGAAACTGAGATTCTTCGATTGTTGCCCAAGTGCAGGCATGTATTTCACATAAACTGCATTGATAAGTGGCTTGAAAGTCACTCTAGCTGTCCTCTATGCAGGTACAAGTTCAATATTGAAGACTTTGGCAGCTTCACTTACTCAAACAGTTTGAGATTCTTGGGAAATTCTTCAAACCTGACAGAGGATCCGAATCTTGAGCTCGTTGTCCAAAGAGAGCAAGACCGTCCAGGCTCATCAAGGTTCGACAAAGGTAAGAAATTAGAAGAGTTGCTGATTCAAGAAGGTAATGGTAGTACTGCTGACCGAAAACTCTTTCACAAATTCAAGCACAAGATCATTGTCTCTGATGTTGTTATCAAGAACCGGTGGAGTGAAGTGAATTCTTCAGACTTATTGTTCTTGAACTCTGAGATGCTCGGTCTGATGTCAAGCAACAGATTCTCTCGTTCAAATTCAACAAGTGGAAGATTCCATACTGGTTTTTCAATCAATGACAATCTGGTAAAGATTAAGGAGGATATAGAGAAGAAGAGGTTGTATGAGTCCAAATTCAGTGGAATTCACAGAAGTCATTCAGTTTCAGCTTCGAGCTTTCAATCTACTTCCTATAACGAGGCAAATTCTTCGAAAGTGTTGACTACTTCAGAGAAAAGATCAAAGTCTGAGATCACCAACTTTTCAAGATTCAGAGACTTCAGTATAAGACATAAAATTAAAGAAGCTGCACTTGGCAGCAATGGTGGAGAAGAAGAGAGGAAAAGAGGGCTTTGGTTGCCAATAGTTCGGAGAACAGTTCAATGGTTTGTCGGTCGAGAAAGAAACTCACAACAATCAGAGACAGATAGACAATCTTTAAATGTGTGATAATAACTAAAGGGGTTTGTGAACTTCTGCTGTTATTAATGAATTTGAAGCTAAGCTTTGTAAATTTTAGAATTGAAGAACATATATTTTAGTACTTTTTTCTCATGTAGTAAATGTAATACAGATGATTTATCATCCTTCAAGTACGCATTTTTCCTGATCAAACACTCTAAATAGCTGTGTAAATAATGCAACCGAATCGATCTGACGAAAAATACTAGAATGATATTGATCACTGGTACAAGTCATGCTGCAGATCTAGCTAACAAGCTATGTTACAGACTATGAATGAAATAATAACATATTTATACATAAACAAGACAGAACCATCAAGAAAATGGAAATGAGACTACCCAATTTCGCCGTCTAATAATATCAGTGATACCAATTTTCTTATCTTTGTAATCTAATTAATACAGGTGGTAACCCCCTTGATCAGAGCTATCAAGGTCTGAATTACTCGTAGATTCGTGACTGCCTTTCTTCGCCATTTGCATCTCTTCAACTCTGCTAATGCTACTATTGGGGCTTTCGTTTTTTCCCTTTTTTCTCCTCCATTCCAATTTTCTAAGCCAATGCCTAGCCAACAACATCCCCAAGCCAATAAATATGGCCAATGTGCAGCCTCCACCAACCGCCACCACAGCCGCCAGCACCCAAACCATCCCCCTCCCACGTGGCATAATGGTCCATATGGCAGCAATATAGGCTGCCGTGAGGAATGAAATGGACAGCCACATCACTTTATGTGTCACCCTCAATAATTTCATCATGGTTTTTCGCCGAAAAGGGATAATGCTGACTAGAAAAATAACTATGCCTAGAGACAAAAACAATGCCACGATGTTGCACACCATGAACACTTTAAAAGAAGTTTTCCTACCCACCAAGCTTTTCCCAGTAATTTGATTGAATCCTCCAGGGGGATTTATTCCAGCAGCAAATGTAACGGTAGCTATCAAGACCGCAACAACAATGATTGTCTTGCGCGCATTGCGTAGCCCCTCTGTTTGGAGATCAATCTGCTTTTCTCTGCGAAGACGCTGGCGTTTGCGGTGGTGTTGGTATGGAGATTCCGGTGCTCTTTTCGGCCAAGAAGATGGTATGCAAGTGTTGTCATCATGTATGGGCAGTAATTCTTGCGAAAACGGTGGCAATTGGTCACATCTCTTAGCTCCAGCATCTTGCAATGCAGGTAAAATCACAAGAGCGCCAGAATTACTCGCATCAGTTTCCACAACATCAAGGGCTGTGTATCCTTTGCTGTTAATTGCATTTACATTGACTCCAAGCTTCAACAAGTAGGTGACCATCTTTTCTCAAACCAAAGACACAACAGACTCAAAAATATAAGTACTTATTATAAAGCTATAAAATTTGACAATTCCCGAAATTGGACAACAATATATCCAGATAATTACTTACAGTAGTAAGCTTCCCAGAAGTAGCTAGATGCAAGATTGTGTTGCCATCGTTGTCGGTCTTGTTAACAAGTCTTGTGATATCTAGTCTCTCAGTCAGGTACCTGACAAGGTCATATTGATTGTTCTTCACTCCAAGATGCAGAATTGTCTCTCCATGTTTGGTTACCATCTCAGCAGGCTCAAGGCTCAGTGACAGCATCTCATCGATGATGTTTATCCGCCCTTTGATAGCAGCCAAATGCAGGGGAGTCCTGCCTTCCTTGTCTTGCAAGCAACTCAAATCAGGGTCCAATTTCAATAGCTCCCTGGTTATCTCAAAGTGGCCTTTGCTGCAAGACAAATGCAAAGGTGTGTACCCATCCAAGTCCTTTTTCCAGGCAAATTCCTGGCGCGCCGCTATAAGTTCCTTCACAATTTCTACAAAAAAATGCACATTAAAGAATCATGTATATACTGATCAAAGAAACTTCTCTGGTCAAAACAGTCCTGAAATAAAAAAATCTGCATTTTACACAGTGCCAATCGAGATTGCACACGAATAATTCCAGGACTGTCCTGACCATCCAAGTCCTTTTTCCAGGCAAATTTCCGGCGTGCCGGTACAAGTTCCTTCACAATTTCTACAACGAAATGCATATTCAAGATACATATGTACATAGTGATCACAGAAACTTCTACAGTCGAAACGGTCCTGAAATGAAAAAAATCTACATTTTACACCGGTGTCAATCGAGATTACACACAATAACCATCCAAGTCCTTTTTTCAGGTCAATTCAGGTCGTGCCACTACAAGTGCCTTCACAATTTCTACAACAAAATGCATATTCAAGATACATGTATATATTGATCAAAGAAACTTCCCTGGTCAGTACAGCCTGAAATTTTTCGTGTGGGATCTCCAATTGATCAGGGTTAATCACGAAAAGTTCTAGGACGTACTGTCCTGGAAAGGACCCTATTGATCAAATTGTAGCTAGAATTTACCTGTATGTCCAGCCAGAGCTGCAACATGAAGAGAAGTAGTGACTCCATCCATTTCCAACATCAGCAGCCATGGATAATTCAGAAGCTGCTTCACAACATCGAGCTTTCCTCTCTCACATGTCACGAAGAGCACGCTCTCGCTGTCTCTGTTAACTTTATAAACAACCCAAGGATCGGTCTCCACCAGCAACTTAACAATCTCTAGCCTCCCTTCTCTGCAGGCCTCGTGTAACGGAGTCTCCATCTTCTCATTCTCTGCCGCTACCATCTCTGGCCACAGCTTCAATATCTCCGCCGCCAACCCCACGTGCCCGAAACGAGCCGTTAAGTGTAGGATCGTGTTTGAAGAACCTGGAACAGTTTGGTTGCTTATGCCTCCATCTTCTCGAACAAGAGCAAGAAATGACAGTACATCTCCTCTGAGAATTGTCTCGAAGACTCGCCGGTCCATTTTGGGAGGTGGGTGTGAGAGTAAATGAGCCATAGAAGCAACAAATTGAGTTGCAGAGTTATATAACAACATGGGTGGTTGAGAAGAGAGGAAAAAGTAAAGAGAAAATGCATTGTTTTTTGTGAATTTTTTTTTCCACAAAGTGCAGGAACCATGAAATTTCTCTATGATTGCACACGCGTTTGGAAAAATAAACTAGAATCTCTTCGACTCAAATGGTCAACAGATGAATTAAAAAAAAAAAGGGTTTGCAAATTGCAGTACGTTAACAGGAACCATGAAATTGGAATTTTGAATCCTAATTGAGTTTACGTTCACACTGATCACAACGTGCAATTTTATGAACATATTGAGAAGTGTTAATACTATAAAGTCCGTACAAAAACTGTCCTTTTTTTGGCTGATTCTAATAATATTTTCTTTCTACATGATCTGAGTTTGATGCCTAATAATTCCAACATTGTCATTAAAGATTTCTCCTGATCTTTTTTTAAAAGATGAATTTTACAGCAAAGTAAAAGAGATTTTGTTTTTAGCCATTCAATACCAGAGTCAAATTTCTCATGTTCTGACGGTATAATTTAAAAAATAAAATAAAAAAACCAGCCGGACATTGGTTGCTATATTTGCTACTGATTAATACACTTTTTAACTAACTTTTGTTGTTTAATAATGTGATTTAAAAATAATTAACATAATTATTAGTTGACTTGTCGTTCGTCAACACTCAACATCATGGAATGAATATCTGAGAAACATCCTCCCTTCTGGAACCGACCAATTAGTTGAATTAAAGGATGTGGTGAGTGTTTATTACGTACGTACTTTTTCTTCTTAAGTTATCCGAATAGACCAATAGGGGCGTAGCTCAGCTCAGCTAATAGATGGATGAACTTAGGCTTCGGTAAATAACTCTCAAGCTAGCGGTTCAAATCCTATTAATGACGAAAGCTTTAAAAAAAAAAAAAATACATATCCCGGATTAATAGATATTGTAAAAAAAGAAAAAAAAAAAGTTACCGGAACAGAATCAAATGCTGACATCAGCTCTTTGCTCATCACAAAGAAATCCATAACGATCCACCTGACATCATATTATTAATCCATAACAATTTATTTTCATCGGTCTTTCTATTGTCAGTTCGTCCTAACAATAAATATATCAGGACGAAGAATGTGACCACAAATTATGGAGAAGTTTTGACAAGTGCATACACTTTGACTCAAAGTATGTAAATCTAGTGGTCCACATTTTTCGTCCCGATATATTTATTATTAAAACGAATTGATAAAAGAAAATCTTTTATTTTCATATCATATATTTTCAACAAAAATAAAAAAAAGTTCATCAATACAATTTCAACAATCATCTCATTAATCCATAACTTCAACATCATCAAACCCATATCTAATTAGCTCTTAAAACAAACAAAGATGGAATTCGGGAAGATGAAGAGAACAGTGAAAAAAAAAAAAAAACAAAGAAAAGTGAAGAAAGCGGATAGATGTGGTGGGGAAGACAGAGAGAGCAATAAGATGTGTAGAGATTAATTAAGGCTATATTTGAGATCGTTTTGCTTAAAAAATAATTATTTTATAGCTTAATTAAGAAAAAATCAGCTTACAAGATAAGTTGATACTTGATAGGTATTTAGTAAATTGACTTTATAAATAATCAATTTAAGAAAAAAAAACAAGTAAAAAGTGTTTAGTAAACTTTAATTGATTATCCCTTTTAAAAAAAATTAATTGATTATATAAAATGACCAAAATGGATATATATTGTTAAAATATAATATATATTATTCAAGTAAATCTCTAACAAAGGTTTCATACCTTTTTGTGATTATTTTTTTTTTCCAGCTTTTTTTTTTTTTTTTTTTCTTTTTTACAGTTTTTTATGGTTAAATTATATATATATATATATAAATGTTTTAATTTTTTTTTTCCATAAATGTATTTCAATGTTTTCACTATCCATACAAAAAATCAAATTAAAATTCAATATATTCCATACTATTTCATCAAAGGTGCTTAAAGTGTGTATCATAAAAAGTCCTCACTTGAAAATTACTCATATAGAGTAATTTTCCAATGAGAACTTTTACATTACACACTTTAAACACCTTTAATGAAATTGTATGGAATATATTGAATCTTGATTTGAGTTTTTGTATGCATCCTAAGAAAATTAAAATACACGTTTGGTAAAAATTTGGAATTTTTTTGGATTTGAGAACTATTTTTTCTTATATTTTCCTATTTTTAAATGTTTTATTTAAAAAAAATCAGAAAAAATTAGTTCTTGCACCCGAATTTTTATAATTTTTTTTTTCATAAATGTATTTCAATGTTTTCACTATCCATATAAAAAATCAAATAAATATTCAATATATTCCATGCAATTTCATCAAAGTTGCTTGAAGTGTGCATTGTAAAAAGTCCTCACTTGAAAATTACTTTATATATATATTTTCCACTTTTCATTTTTTTTTTTTCCAGCTTCTTCTGCTGTTATTAATGAATTTGAAGTTACTGTTACTATAAACTTTGATAACATATTTTCAAGTAAATCTTTGTACATTTTAGAATTGAAGAACATATATTTTAGTACTTTTCTCTCATGTAGTAAAAGTAATACAGATGATCAAACAATCGAAATAGCTGTGTAAATAATGCCACTGAATCAATCTGACGAAAAATATGGAAAGCAAATAACATATAAACATCAACATTAGCTTCAACTTTGCCTTTAGAATTCTAAAATATTAGCAGAAATAATAATTAACATATTTATACATAAACAAGACAGGACCATCAAGAGAATGGAAATGAGAATACCCAATTTCGCCGTCTAATAATATCTTTGTAATCTAATTAATACAGGTGGTAACCCCCTTGATCAGAGCTATCAAGGTCTGAATTACTCGTAGATTCGTGATTGTCTCTCTTCGCCATTTGCATCTCTTCAACTCTGCTAATGCTACTATGGGGGCTTCCGTTTTTTCCCTTTTTTCTCCTCCATTCCAATTTTCTAAGCCAATACCTAGCCAACAACATCCCCAAGCCGATAAATATGGCCAATGTGCAGCCTCCACCAACCGCCACCACTGCCGCCAACACCCAAACTATCCCTCTCCCTCGTGGCATAATGGTCCATATGGCGGCAATATAGGCTGCCGCGAGGAACGAAGTGGACAGCCACATCACTTTATGTGTCACCATCAATAATTTCATCATGGTTTTTCGCCGAAAAGGGATAATGCTGACTAGAAAAATAACTATGCCTAGAGACAAAAACAATGCCACAATGTTGCACACCATGAACACTTTAAAAGAAGTTTTCTTACCCACCAAGCTTTTCCCGGTAATTTGATTGAATCCTCCAGGGGGATTTATTCCAGCAGCAAATGTAATGGTAGCTATCAAGACTGCCACAACAATGATCGTCTTGCGCGCATTGCGTAGCCCCTCAGTTTGGAGATCAATCTGCTTTTCTCTGCGAAGACGCTGGCGTTTGCGGTGGTGTTGGTATGGAGATTCCGGTGCTCTTTTCGGCCAAGAAGACGGTATGCAAGTGTTGTTATCATTTATGGAATGTAATTCTTGTGAAAATGGTGGCAATTGGTCACATCTCTTAGCTCCAGCTTCTTGCAATGCAGGTAAAATCACAAGAGCACCAGAATTACTTGCATCAGCCATCACAACATCAAGAGCTGTGTATCCTTTGCTGTTAATTGCATTTACATTGACTCCAAGCTTCAACAAGTAGGTGACCATCTTTTCTCAAACCAAAGACACAACAGACTCAAAAATATAAGTACTTAAAAATATATAAAAAATTGACAATTCCAGAAATTGGACAACAATATATGCAGAGAAACTTACAGTAGTAAGCTTCCCAGAAGTAGCTAGATGCAAGATGGTGTTGCCATCGTTATCGGGTTTGTTAACAAGTCTTGTGATATCTAGTCTCTCAGTCAGGTACTTGACAAGCTCATATTGATTGTTCTTCACTCCAATATGGAGAATTGTCTCTCCATGTTTTGTTACCATCTCGGCAGGCTCGAGGCTCAGTGACAGCATCTCCTCAATGATGTTTATCCGCCCTTTGATTGCAGCCCAATGCAGGGGAGTCCTGCCTTCCTTGTCTTGCAAGCAACTCAAATCAGGGTCCAATTTCAATAGCTCCCTGGTTATCTCAAAGTGGCCTTTGCTGCAAGACAAATGCAATGGTGTGTGCCCATCTAAGTCCTTTTTCCAGGCGAATTCCTGACGCGCCACTACAAGTTCCTTCACAATTTCTACAATAAAAAAAAAATGCACATTCAAGATACATGTATATATTGATCAAAGAAACTTTTCTGGTCGGAACAGTCTTGAAATGAAAAAAATCTGTATTTTACACCGGTGCCAACAGAGATTACACACTAATAATTCCAGGACCGTCATGACCATCCAAGTCCTTTTTCCAGGCAAATTCCCAGAGCGCTACTACAAGTTCATTCACAATTTCTACAAAAAAAAATTTTGATATTCAACATGAATATATTCATCAAAGAAACTTCTCCGTTCATAACGGTCCTGAAGTGAAAATAAAAATCGCATTTTACACATGTGCCAATCGATATTACACATGAATAATTCTAGGACTGTCCTGACAATCCAAGTCCTTTTTCTAGGCAAATTCTCGGTGCGCCACTACAAGTTCCTTAACAATTTTTACAGCAAAATAAATATTCAAGATACAACGGTCCAGAAATTTTTCGTGTGGGATTACCAATTGATCAAGATTAAGCACAAAAAGTTCCAGGACCGTCACCCTATTGATCAAATTGTAGCTAGAATTTACCTGTATGTCCAGCAAAAGCTGCAACATGAAGAGAAGTAGTGACTCCATCCATTTCCAACATCAACAGCCATGGATAATTCAGAAGCTGCTTCACAACATCGAGCTTTCCTCTCTCACACGCCACGAAGAGCACGCTCTCGTTGTCTCTGTTAACTTTATAAACAACCCGAGGATCGGTCTCTACCAGCAGCTTAACAATCTCCAGCCTCCCTTCTCTGCAGGCCTCATGCAACGGAGTCTCCATCCTCTCATTCTCTGCCGCCACCATCTCCGGCCACAGCTTCAATATCTCCGCCGCCAACCCCACGTGACCGAAACGTGCCGTTAAGTGTAGGATCGTGTTTGGAGAACCAGGAACAGTTTGGTTAATTATGCCTCCATCTTCTCGAACGAGACCGAGAAATGCCGGTACATCACCTCTGACAATCGTCTCGAAGACTCGCCGGTCCATTTTGGGAGGTGGGTGTGAGAGTCAATGAGCCATAGAAGCAACAAACTGTGTTGCAGAGATATATAACAACATGGGTGGTCGAGAAGAGAAAAGGCATTGTTTTTTGTGCATTTTTTTTTTCCACAAAGTGCAGGAACCATGAAATTTCTCTATGATTGGGATCTTTTTTTCTTGGAAAAAGAAACTAGAATTTCTTCGATTCAAATGTCAAAAGATAAAAAAAGGCTTTGCAAATTGCAGTGAACAGGAACCATGAAATTGGATTATTGGATCCTAATTCCTAATTGAGTTTACATCTTACGTTCACACTGATCACAACATTAAATTTTATGAACATTTTGAGAAATTTTATGAACATTTTGAGAAGTGTTAATATTATAAAGTCAGTACAAAAACAGTCCTTTTTTTAGCTGATTCCGAGAATATTTTTCTCCGGTACACCTCAATAAATTAATTATCCCATTTATATGATAAAATCCTTCGGTCTAACTTGAACTTATGTATTAAATTAATAACCTCGCTAAATGTATAAGATAATATTTTTTTTTGAAATCCTTTTAGGATATCTTTAGGGATCAAAGAATCTATAAATTAATAATTGATTGAATATATAAAAGAAATAACACTGAAAGAACTTTTAACTTAAGAACTTCCTTCCAAAGAAAATAATTAGGGCCCGTCCTGCAAGCCGTTTTTTGTTTTTATTTTTCGAAAAGAAAAATGAAAATGAAAACAGTGTTTTTGGTTTCATTTTTGAATTCCGAATACGCGTCTGGTAGCATTTACTGGAATCCGTATTTTGAAAATAAAAACGAAAAAAACGCGTCTGGTAGGATAACCAAAAACTTTCGAAAATTGAAATATCAATTTTTAAATTTTGTTTAATATTATAACAATTATAAATAAATGATTAAATAATTAATAAAAAAACATTTTGTAATTTAATTTAGGGTTTACAAATTTTAACAGTTGAAGAGGAAGAGGAAGAGGAGGAAGAAGAAGACCAGATCAGCGAGAAGCGACGCAGATCGGCGGTGGGAGGAAGAAGAAGGAGGAAGAAGAAGGAAGAAGAAGAAGAAGAGATCTCGGCGGGAAGAGGAAGAAGAGGAAGAAGAAGAAGAAGAAGAAGAAGAAGAAGAGATCTCGGCGGCGAGTCGGCGAGATGCAGAGCAGATCTCGTTGGCAGGAAGAAGAAGAAGAAGAAGAGGAAGAAGAGGAGGAAGAAGAAGAGATCTCGGTGGCGAGGCGTCGAGATGCAGAGCAGATCTCGTCGGCGGGAAGAAGAAGACTGCTCGTCGGCGGGAAAAGGAAGAAGAGGAAGAAGAAGAAGAAGAAGGAAGAAGAAGTCAGTGAAAAAAAATATATTAAAAAAATATATATATATTAATGATATGGGATCCACTTCATTTGGAAAACAATAACAAATTCAAGAAAAACAAGGTTTTTTTGTTTTTCAAAATTTCCACTTTTAACACTTGGTATTGTTTTTGATTTTGTTTTTGTATTTTAAAAATAAAATGAAAAACGGTTACAGGACGCGAATTCAAAATCATTTTTAGAAAATAAAAACGAAAACAGGCTGAAAACAGCCTGCAGGACGGGCCCTTAACAACTCCTATTTTCTCAATTCAAATCTTTCTTAAAATATGTATCTAAAGTTGTTTGTCTTCTTTTTTTTTTTTTTTTTTTTTTTTTTTTGTATTGAAACTGAATTCGATCTTATCCTTATTTTTTTACAAATCATACACCACATTTGCCATATATATATATATATATTCACTTTTTAGCAAGTAGTTATTTAATATTACTACCGGTTGAAAGACTCTTTTGGAGAAACACTTGGAAAACACCACAATCATCTGGATCATAATCATCGATTGTATTCATTACCCGTTGAATAATCTCTTCATCAGTAGGCAGTTCTATCAAAATATCATTTTCACAAGGATAATTCAAAATGTGATCAACATCCATCACATTTCTATAATGTGGACTAGAAATGGTTTCACGTAATCGATTGATGTCTTCATCTTCACCAACTTGTGGTTCAGAAGCCACATTTTCATTTGAATGAATCTTACAATGTCGAAAACAATTTGCAATGTTTGTTGTCTTTACATCAATGTTCCAAGCTACATTAATAAAATTGATAGCATTCAATATGTTATTTTTTTTGGGATTTGTTGATCCTACCTCATAATCCTTCAAGATGCTAGAATAAAAACGATGTCGATAAAAATATATATAAATGTACAAGTAGTAAAAACATAAAGCTCTTTTTAAATTAATAAATATTCATTTATCGATAAATTAATAACTTATTCATTTATCGATAAATAAATAACCCTTTATAATAATAATTTTCCTTAGTCCTAACAATATTATTTTATAGGGTTTTACTGTACACGTTTTTATGTTCAAGTCCGATGTCTTGATGATAAGCCCCTCACATTTGCACCCATAGTCATAGTTGTGGGTTCCGACGATACCCATTTTCCAATCCCAAAATATTGTAAAAGTTTAAAAAATTAACATTTCAAATTAAATAATTTCAAAATATAAAAGAGCTCATACAACGTTTCCTTGTATCAATCCCGGCCTAGGATAGGATCATAGGAGCATAATTCTATATGATGGATGGAAGGCAGACTAAATCTTGGGTGCAGTGAGATGCACCATGCATCCCCACCTAGATGTTGCCATGTCAGCAAAATCTTTATATTTTGGTGACGTGGCAACATCAGGTTGAGAGATGCATGGTGCATCGGATGCACCCAAGTTCTTCTCTGGAAGGCACTTTGTAATTCCATTATTTTTTTATTTTTTTTTTTTTTTTTTTTTTTTTTTTTTAGTAAGAGCCACGAAATATAAATTTTGTTTTCAATTGGGTTTAACATTAAATTTTTTCTTAAAGGCATACATTAAGAGATTTTTTTTAATTGGTTGTTAATTGCTATGGAATCCTTAAAATTTATAGCACTCTTTCCAAAGCCATTTGTGGAAAAGTCACCCAATTAATAAGTTTTGTAGAAATAGCACCAATTAAGGTGATCTGCCAAAATTGTCCATAATCTCTCTTTATCTCTCTCTTTCTTCCTCTTTCCTCTTTTTTTTTTTTTTTTTCAAAATCCTCCATTGATCCATCAATGGAGGTCGAACAGACCTCAAATGGAGATCGAATGGAGGGCGAATGACATCCAATGGAGTCGAAATGACCTCGACTTCCATTGGTGGTCAATGAAGAAGAAGATTAAAAAAAAAAAATCTGGAAATAAGTCTCGGGTATCTGAAATAAGTCTCGAGTAGTTGGAAATAGCTTGAAATAAGTCTCGGGTGACCTACCCGAGACTTATTTCTAAATACCCGAGACTTATTTCCAAATATCCGAGACTTATTTCCAGATTTTTTTATTTTTTTTTAATCTTCTTCTTCATTGACCACCAATGAAGGTCGAGGTCATTTCGACTCCAATGGAGGTCTTTCGCCCTCCATTCGACCTCCATTTGAGGTTTGTCTGACCTCCATTGATGGATCAATGGAGTTCTTTGGAAAAAAAAACAAAAACAAAGGAGAGAGGAAGAAAGAATAAGTGAGGGCAATTTGGGTAGACCATATACTTTGGTGCTATTTCTACAAAACTTATTAAGTTAGTGATATTACCACAAAACCAATCCAATTTGGTGCTATTTCTCTCTATTTCCTCATTGCTATATTAATAATAATAATTAAAAAGAAAAAGAAAAAAAAAGAGCATGCATACCCTAAAACACATTAATAAAACACGCATGTCTCAATAGAATGTAAAGAAACATGAACCTAATTAACTAAACCATCATAATCATTCATTTTGTCTCAACCTGTATGGCGCAATTAGTGATAAGGCTTAATTCCGTTTGGATGGTTAAAGCCGCAGAATCAAGACGAATCTTAGTTTTAACTACGGCATCAATTCCCTTTCCTCATTTTTGAGGCTTGAAACTAGATAAAATCTTAGAAGTTGACTTGACTTTTCTTTTCGATTTGGTCACAACGGGAATCTAATTATATAGTCAAACACATGATCTATTGGACCATTATTAGAATTTGAAGTATGAATATCTTGGTTTTATGATATATTATTCTTCAAATTAATCTTTCATCTTTTATTTCTTGAAATCTAAATCCAAAACTTGCTATCAAAATTCTAATAGTTTGTAATTCTTGTCTCGTCAAGAATCACTTTGTTATTAATATAAATATTCTCCGCAAAACATTAAGAAGTCTCATAATTATCTTTTAAATTAAAATACTTAGTATTTAAATCATCGAAGATATTAACATAAATTTCCGCATCATGATTAAAACTATTAGTTGGCTTGTTAATTGTGAACTTCAAGGAATGAATATCTGGGAAACATCCTCATGGAACCGACCAATTAATGTAATCAAGGATGTGGTGTATATTTTGTTTATCGTACATTTTTCTGAAATTCAAAAAACAAAAGTCAAAGAAATACAGCTCTCTCACTTTTGGCTGTTTGCGCTTCACAAAGAATTGGATGACGGTCCACCTGACATCATAACGTTCTTTTTAAGTTACCAGAATTAAGGGCCAGTTTGGTATTGCTGTAACTTTTATAATAATCACTGTTAACTGTGCTGAATGATTAATCAGCTGTGAAGTTAATCAGTAGATGTTTGGTTAATTATACTTTTAAAACTACTGTATAGCTCAAAAACAGTATACATATGTTTGGTAATTTTATTTCAAAAGTGCTGAAATTAGTTACAATGACTAAAATAGACATGATTTTAGAATATTATTTCATTTTTTTCATTAATTATATTATATTAAATCAATATTTAAGTAGAATATTTAAATTGGAAAAAAAATTCATAAGAACAATGAAAATATTTTTAAAAGATTTTATAAATCAAATCAATATTTAATTAGAATCTTTAATTTTTATATGAAATAAGGTATGTAAATGATTTTAATTTGATTTCATAAGGATAATAATGATATTTTAAAAGATTCATTAAATGCTGAAATAGATTATTCTATAATCACTTTCAAAAAGTAACCCCCTACTTACTTCTCAAAATCACTGTCAAAACTTGTCAGATTATCAATTAATCACTTTTGGAAGTTTTACCAAACATCAATTTATGTCAAAATTATAAAATAAGCTGATTTTAACTTCTTAAAAGCAATACCAAACTGGCCCTAAATCCTTCAAGAGATTTTGAGATTCCAAATTTAAATTCCTCCCTCAGAATAAAAAAATGTAATTAAGTCTCTGTTCGATACCGTTTTTCATGGGGTATTTTCATTTTCGTTTTGATATAATGGTCCAAATTTTTGTTAGAGAGTTATTTTCATATATTTTCAAAAAAAAAAAAAAAAAAAAAAAAAAAGTTTATCAACACAATCGCAACTTCATCATCATCAAACTCATATCTAATTAGCTCTTAAAACAAAATATAATAACCTTAAGAAAATAAAACAAACAAATAATGGAATTTGGGAAGAGTAGAGAAAAGTGAAAAAACAAATTAAGAGAAGTGAAGATAAGAGAATAGATGAGGTGGGGAAGACAAAGGGAGCTACAAAATGTGTAGAGATCAAAACGAAGAGAGTTTCAAATGCAAGATGTAGAGAAATGAAAAGACCGAGTTGCTATTACTGGTGACCTGTTTCTTTTGATTTTTTAGATTTTTTATATATATATTTGTGCATTCGTACGTAGTTAATATAAAAAAGTAGGGCGTGCTTAAAAATGTGAGAGTACCTTTAACATTTCTACATTAAAAATGAACGAGCAAATTTTCAATGCACCTGCTAGGATTTTCACACCCATGAAACAGTTTTGGATCTGGTAACATGGGAATTGAAGGTTCACAAACTTTACAAAGGTGGGTCACTTGAAAAGAAAAAAAAAAAGCTAGCTAAGTTAACTAAATGAATGGAATCGAATTGCTATGGCCTATGGTGAAATCAAAGTTCAAGCTTCCATACATTGATTTCGAAAAACTTGATACACTTTCTTTAACTTTCTTGCACTTTATTACATCTTTTTTCAATCAAAGATCCAACAAATTCTTCTTTTAATTTTCTACATAAATATAGTTGTTTTTTTTTAGACATTTTCAACCGATGTTGTAGTTATGAGATTAGATATTTGGACCACACATGTAGCTTTCGATATCCATGATCCGTCCCATGTCAAAATTTATTATAATAAATCAAAAACAATAATAATATAAAACTTTATTAAGATTAATTAACAGAGGACATGAGTTCATCGTTCACGGACAGTCATAAGTGCAAATACAAGAAAAATAAGGTGTAAAGCCATCGCATTCTCCATGGGCATGTTTTCCTCGGAATTGACCAGCACACTGGCTATCACAGTCTTTTTGAACGCAGTTAGGAAGATATGGATCTTTAGTAAATGTGCATTTTTTAGCCTTGGACGGTGCTTCACACGCAAAAAAGCAACAATTAGTTTTCCCTGTTAATACATATAACAAATGAAAAAAATAAAATAAAATGCAAAGATATGTAATGTACCTGCAGCTGTGACTGTGAGCACGAGAAGAATGAGGAGATCATAAAAAGCTAAGGAGACCTTTGCCATGGTGAAAATAAAACTAAATGACTACTTAGACAGCAGTGCCGGCCATGAGATTTTCAGGGCCCAAGACTAACTATAGAATATGAGGCCCTCGATACTCTATGTAAGTTTACTTGATTTTTTTTTTCTCAAGTAAATACTTGTAAAAATCAATATAATATTTCAAACTCAAGACTCAAGAGTATAACACAACAAAATAGCAATAAAAAAATAAATCAAGTTACCCAAATTTTTTTTTTTTTTTTATAATTGCATCAAAGAATATATCATTTAAACCTTACTCGTTTCACATTTTTAGCAACAAAAGTACTAATTAAGCTTACATGTTTTCCAAAAAAAAAAAAAAGAGTTTATTGATTTAATTACCTTCGAAACAATGACTTCTGAATTTTCGTATAAAGGGAGTATTGAATTTTTTTAGAGATAAAATATGATTATTTGTGACAAACACGAGTATTGTTGGGATTCGACCCACTACCACCCTTGATCCAATATTGTTGTTGTAACTTGTAAGAATGGTAAATGAGTTTCGATTTGTGGGCCTCTTAAAAAAAATTTATATATGTATAGTGGTCCATTTTTAAATTTATTTATAGGTTGGGTTTCCATTGATGGGCCTTTAAAAAAAAATAATTATGTATGGTGGACCTTTTTTAAAATCATTTATGGGCTTGTTTTATTTAAAATCTTAAATGGATTATATTTTAAAATCATTTTTTTTTCAAATACAATTTAGGGGCTCTTTACAATCGGGGGCCCTAGGCGGTTGCCTCACTGGGCTCCCCCTAGAGCCGGGCCTGTTAGACAGGTACCAACTATCAAGGAAGGAATCGAAATTATATATCTTTCAAAAGAGAGCAGAGGAATCACCATTATATAGAGAAAATTATGGGGCAATTAATATGGCAATTTGGGAGACGTGAAGAGAATAATTTTTTAATATGGAAATATTATATCGGAGATTTTACTATTTTTACCACCATCTCATTTATTTTAATTTCTTTAAACAAGACAATTAATATTTTTTCCATTAAATCACATAAAATTAATTAATTTTTAAATGGAAATATTATATTTGAGATTTTTTTGAGGAAATTTATGTATATTTTTTAGGGATTTGGATTCTCTCCTCACCTCACTTTTTCCTCATATAAATCAATGATCTTGATTAATTCTACTTTTAGTAGAGTAAAAGCATAAAAATTAATTGAAATAATATAGACCATTGATTAGACATATAACAATAGATTATGGAAATCGAGACAATTAAAATGGGGAGATGATCGGATCCATTTTTTAAATTTAATTTTTTTTATTTTAGTTTTTAACCTTTTTTGTTTTTTTTTAGAATGTATTAAGTATGCATTCAAAACATTCTGATTCTTTCCAAAAATAATTTTAATTGTTCTTATAAATGGTATTAAATAAATATTTTTCAAAATAAATTGATATTGTAATGTCAAATTAATGGTAGTGCACTTTTTAAGGAATTAATGGTAAATTTTAAAGGTGGTTAACACCTAGAAAATAACGGAAAACATTTATTGTCTTGTTTCTACATTATAGTAATTGAGTTGAATAATTTTTTTTTTTATATAGTTATTTTCTAGGTGTTAACTCTTGCCTTAGGGGCACATATTAACAATACCCAGTTTTAAAAACATATTGATGGTAATATATTAATAAAAATAAATAAAGAATACTAGAGACGGTCTCTCTTTTTTGCACATTAAACTTGTAGCCATTATAAATGGTCTTATTTTTCACTTTATTTACAATGCAAACCAACAATTAACTTCCTAAATTGCCCTTTTTTCTTTAACTTTAACAAGTTGTCAGTATATATATATATATATATATATATATATATATATATATATATATATATATATCGGGTCTGTCACATAATTATTTTTAAAAAAATAAAGAAAAGGAAATAGCTCGAGATTATCCAATGAAACAGAGCCACTTCTAGTCCAGCAAATTGAAGGCTTTTTATAGGGGAACTACTTAGAAGATCTTCAAATTCTCAGGCTATATATAGTTGCTTTCAAGATATGAGTTGCATAGCAGCAAGTAGTAAAAATAATAAAATCTGTACAACACACATTCCAGCAAGTAGCAATGTAGGACACATAGTTCATACATATAATAGCATGTAAAAGTGGGGATATTTTATATAACTTACAAAGTTAAATGCAATGTTTTTAATTCGTAGAAATTCAGTATTTTTGGTTTTTGGTTATAGAGGAGGACTCATAGTGCTGTAATATTTGATTTCCTAGTTGTTATATTAATCTATACACTAATAAGGTTAGATTTTTAATGGCAGAATTTCACATAAGTTCTACATTTTTGGTGATTTGTCACCTTTATAAATGTCTTTCCAAATTCATCATTTTAGTCTTTACTTTTTCCAAAACTCATCACTTTAGTCCATTTGACCAAATATGTGAAAGTCAAACCTATGAAAGTATATTTTTACGCATATTACTATTTAATTTAGCTAAAATGATTATCTTAACTTTAAATTAAAATGAAAAACAATAAAATTCTCAATAATAAAATCTTAAATAAATATATTACAAAAAAAAAAGCTTAAATAAATAATTAAAAAATCCATTAATTTTTTCTTATTTTGTATTTTTTTCATAATGGATTTTTATTTAGCTAAAATGATTATCTTAGCTTTAAATTAAATTGAAAATTAATAAAATTCTCAATAATAAAATCTTAAATAAATAGATTACAAAAAAAAAAAAATGAAAAAAAAAAATCATTTAAAGCTAAGATAATCATTTTAGCTAAATTAATATCCATTATGACAAAATACAAAAAAAAAAATAATAATAACAATGGATTTTATTATTATTATTTATTTAAGATTTTTTTTGTAATATATTTATTTAAGATTTTATTATTAAGAATTTTATTATTTTTCATTTTAATTTAAAGCTAATATAATCATTTTAGCTAAATTAAATAGTAACAAGGGTAAAAGTGTACTTTCACGGGTTTTAAAATAGTTGACTTTCACATATTTGTTAAATGGACTAAAGTGATGAGTTTTGAAAAAAGTAAGGACTAAAGTGATGAATTTGGAAAGACATTTATAAAGGTGACAAATCACAAAAAGGTAGGAGTTATGTAAAATTCTATCGATTTTTAATTATAAAAATTGTGATACGGCCAACTGATCAGGTGTAGGAGCTAGACAATAGTCTGGTTTTGGTGGGCCTGGGTTTTTGAAGGAATGATGGCAGTGATTTATTCAAACTATTAATATATATGTATATATATGGTATGTAACCAAGTTACATGTCAAGTGAAGTAAAATTTAGGGGTAATTTTATCAAAAAGTGGTTAAAAGTGATAAAAACAATAAAATATAAATTGGTGGCTAAAAACAATAAACCAATAATTTTTTTTGACTATTTATGTATATATACCAAACTTTTTAATGTGTCTCAAACTATTATACAATAAACAACAATAGTATTTTCATGATGCTGTTGTGATTTGTATTCAATTTGGTGAGATAAATGTGGAATTTGTATCCGCTGTAGTTATTTCCACGAGTAATGCTACTTTGCTCAAATTTAGTATCCAAATCTGGTGCCCAAATGACGTGGCAACATTCTCATCCATTCATTTAGATTGTAATAGATTTGTTTGATTTAAATGAATGGATAAGAGTGTTGCCACGTCATTTGGACACCAGATTTTGGCATTAAATTTGGACAAAGTAGTATTACTCTATTTCCACATATTTGCTGCCATTAATAATCGCTTAGATTTGAATCACCGAGTACTGTTTTTCGCAAGAAATCTATTTTGCTGACGTGTCATGCTAATAAAAAACACTAACGTTAGACACCTCAAAAATTTAGTTCAAATTTCAATCCAAATGACGTGGGAAATGATTATTTGGATTATATAGCATTCCTCAATAAAAAAAAAAAATAATAATAATAAAAAAATTAAAAAAAAAAAATAAAAAAAAAAAAAAAACCCTATAACAGTAACTTTAATAGAAGCTTTACAAAAGTGAGTCACTTAATTGAAAAAATTGCTAAGTTAACTAAATGCAATGGTGAAATCGAAGTCCTCGTTTCCATCCATTGATTTCGAAAATCTTGATACACTTTTCAATAATTTTATTTACACTTTATTACATCGTTTTTCAATCCAAGAAATTTTTTACACTTTATTAATTTGAACTTTTTTTGGATTTGAGAACAATTTTTTCTTATATTCCCCTATTTTAAAATGTTTTATCTTCAAAAAAATCGGAAAAAATTAGTTATTACACCCGATTTTTTTTAATTTTTTTTCCATAAATGTATTTCAATGTTTTAACCATCAATACAAAAAATCAAATCAAGATTCAATATATTCCATATAATTTTATCAAAATGTGCTTAAAGTGTGCATCGTAAAAGTCCTCATTGGAAAATTACTATATATATATATATATATATATATATAATCTACTGCCGTTGATCCAAATTGAGAGATGATCAGAATGGGTTCGTGGGGCCTAAGTTTTGGACTGTAATTACTTGTTAATTTATAAGGAATTATAATTAGTGTGAAATTATCTTGCTGACCAAGTAAAACCTAATCTTGATTTTTGGGGTTGAATTCAAAGGTCGGTTATGATTCAAAAGCATGTTTTTAGGATTTCAGAAACAAAATAGCTCTCCGTCATCTATAGTAGATTAAACCAATTTGGATAACATCAAATCTGTGAAAAGATAACAATATCCAAATATGATCTCGATTCAATTTAGAATAGCTACTCAAATCATATTTGACATCTCTACGAGAGATATTCAGATGATGAAACTTGAAACTTGAAACTTGAAACTTGAAAAGAAAAAGTGAAAAACATTACAACACGTACAGATGCACATTGACAATAGCATGCTAATGGCATCACTTTTCCAAGCTATAGTGCTTGTTCACAGCTTCAATCACATCCCAAGTAATCTTCATTCCTTTAGGAAAAACAACCAAATCACCAGCCCCGATTTCAAATGATCCTTCGAACCCATCAACATTCACCTTCACTTTCCCCTCTAGAAGATACATCGTCTCTGTCGCTTTGAATGTCCATGGAAATTTGCTTGGAGGGCATCCCCACCTATTCAAAAAAAGTTCAATCCCTTTAATAGTAAATTAGATAGACATGCTCTATTTCTCCTCTGAGTTTTTATCTTTGATATTGGTTAATTCTATTTGCTACATTCTTTTCAAATTAAGGTATATCATATTTGAACCTTTCCAGTTTCCTCTTCTCTCACAAAGACTGTTTCTTTTCACTTACACAAAGCTTTCCTCTCTGTCTTGTATAGAATCTCAGATCATTTTTCAAATTCCACTCTAACTAATTCACTTACACCTCTACCTACTTCATCTTTGTAGCTTCTATACACCAAACCCTAGAACCCCAAATGGAACCGAGATCTCTACTAGGATGGGCAACATACTCCATACTAAGAAATTGAAATTCTATCACAAACAGTTGTTAATTCGAATAGAAAACCATTCACCCATTACATGAATCGAATAGAAAAATGCAAGTTTAAGAAAGTAAGGCAACACAAACATACTTGGGCCAAGAAGTAACTCCAAGATCAGCAAGCTTGGAAGGAGGAGGATTCTTCTCAATCTTTACTCCAAAAATCTCAGACATTGATTTTCTTGGTTTACTCCAAAAATCTCAGACAATAGTCTGGTTTTGGTGGGCCTGGGCTTTTGAAGGAATGATGGCAGTGATTTATTCAAACTATTAATATATATATATATATATATGTATATATGGTATGTAACCAAGTTACATGTCAAGTGAAGTAAAATTTATGGGTAATTTTATCAAAAAGTGGTTAAAAGTGATAAAAACAATAAAATATAAATTGGTGGCTAAAAACAATAAACCAATAATTTTTTTGACTATTTATGTATATATACCAAACTTTTTAATGTGTCTCAAACTATTATACAATAAACAACAATAGTATTGTCATGATGCTGTTGTGATTTGTATTCAATTTGGTGAGATAAATGTGGAATTTGTATCCGCTGTAGTTATTTCCACGAGTAATGCTACTTTGCTCAAATTTGGTGCCCAAATCTGATGCCCAAATCTGATGCCCAAATGACGTGGCAACATTCTCATCCATTCATTTAGATTGTAATAGATTTGTTTGATTTAAATGAATGGATAAGAGTGTTGCCACGTCATTTTGGCACCAGATTTGGGCATCAAATTTGGACAAAGTAGCATTACTCTATTTCCACATATTTGCTGCCATTAATAATCGCTTAGATTTGAATCATCGAGTACTGTTTTTCGCAAGAAATCTATTTTGCTGACTTGTCATGCTAATAAAAAACACTAACGTTAGACACCTCAAAAATTTAGTTCAAATTTCAATCCAAATGACGTGGGAAATGATTATTTGGATTATATAGCATTCCTCAATAAAAAAAAAAATAATAATAATAAAAAAATTAAAAAAAAATTTAAAAAAAAAACCCTATAACAGTAACTTTAATAGAAGCTTTACAAAAGTGAGTCACTTAATTGAAAAAATTGCTAAGTTAACTAAATGCAATGGTGAAATCGAAGTCCTCGTTTCCATCCATTGATTTCGAAAATCTTGATACACTTTTCAATAATTTTATTTACACTTTATTACATCGTTTTTCAATCCAAGAAATTTTTTACACTTTATTAATTTGAACTTTTTTTGGATTTGAGAACAATTTTTTCTTATATTCCCCTATTTTAAAATGTTTTATCTTCAAAAAAATCGGAAAAAATTAGTTATTACACCCGATTTTTTTTAATTTTTTTTCCATAAATGTATTTCAATGTTTTAACCATCAATACAAACAATCAAATCAAGATTCAATATATTCCATACAATTTTATCAAAATGTGCTTAAAGTGTGCATCGTAAAAGTCTTCATTGGAAAATTACTATATATATATATATATATTTTACAAAATCAAAAGAATGTAAAGAGTCCAAAATTTTGTTCATAGTTATTTTCCTATCATTTAAAAAAAATTCTTTATGGACACAATCTCAACAAGACAACAAGCATTGCAACTTCAACATGGCCTCATTAAAGAGTTAAACCATAACTTCAACATCATTAGCCTACATCTAATTAGCTCTTGTTTTAACTTTAAGAAAATAAAACAAACAAATTGATGGAATTGGAGAAGACGAAAAGAAAAGTGAAAAAACAAAGAGAAGGAAGAGAGCAGATAGATGTGACGGGGAAGACAGAGAGCTACAAGATGTGTAGAGATCAAAACGAAGAGAATTGCTAAATCTCATACTTGCCATGACTTGTTTCTTTTGATTTTTGTTTTAATTTATTTATTTATTGTAGTTACATAAGTTTTACAAAGTTGGGTGTGCTAGCTTAAATATGGTTGGTTACCTTTAGCATTCCTCTATTAAAACCGGTCGAGAAAATTTTTGGAAGATTTTCTCCAACGAAACAGTTTTGGAATATTGGTGCTTGAGAACCCAATAAAGCCAAATTGGTATGCATTATTGCTAGATTCTTATTGTTGTACGTTCTACATCTACTCGATCATCAAATGTGAGTATGTGACCAACTGTCATTGCTGCAATATTACACGATTTAGTGTATGACAACCAAACAAACCTACCACTCACTTACCCAATTTTATCACCTCTCTCTCTCTATGCGTCCCTACCCTGGAAAAAAACAAATAACATTGAACACATCTCGATCAATACCAACTTATATATTGCAATAACTACCAGTTTCAATGTTCCCTTAATTTTTATTTTGTTTTTGGTCCAAAGCCACCAACCACATGGAAACCAAACTCTCTTATTTATGGTATGGATTCCTATATATATTCTCGTCATCTATTATCAGGTGATTTAATTAGCTGCTATGATCATTAGGGGATTTAGAACAATATTTATGATGATCAATATGGTTTATTCAGTTTACAAACTGATTTGAAAACCAAATTAACTCCCCCAAATTTGGATGCGAAGACTGATTAAAAGACTTCTTACATTTAAAAAACATTTCACTAACTATTTAGCTAGCCAGCCAATATATACAGACCTCGAAATGAATATCAAATAATAACAATTTTTTTTACAATCTGACGGTATTGATATATATATATATATATATATATATATATATATATATTTGAAATTTTGAACTATTACAATATTTCAAAATTTGGGGAGACTAATCCACGACCTTTTGAGTGTATTGAACCAACCTCATCTTGTCAGGTTGATATATATCTTGGTTTCAATAAATTGTAATATGAAATTAAAAGACAGAAAATATTTGTAGATGGTCCCTATTTTGATAATCACATGGCTTCCCGGAAAAAATATATATAACTATAGGGCAGTGAAGGGCAACCGTATGAACATACAAAATTAAAAGGGGTTGTTGTGTCGGACCTCTTTGTCTTTAGAAGTATCACGGTCAGCCAATGCACACAGCTAACTTCAATCAATGATATATCATTTATCTTTCACTAGCCAGGGAAATTTATGCCAACTGTGCCTTTCACTGCCTTCTGTTACGTCCTTCGATTCAATCCATCGTAACAGAAAACATAAATGATCGTGACTACTTCGATCTAATTGATCGTTATATCTATACAATATTTGGCAAACACTATCTTTGCTTGGTATTGACCTCTATCTATCTATCTAGATCACCATGGAATTCTATGACAAGAAAACTTTGTTTAGCTTCATGGGTGAAGAGAGATTAGAATTTCCACAATCACCTACTCAACGTTATCATCATCGTGATCATCATAATCATCACAATCTTTCAATCAAAACCCACCAAGAAATGTGTGAACAAGACCTCCAATTCAGCCCTCCAAGGCCTTCTTCTAATAGCCCTCACCACTCTCCTGGTCCTGTGTTCACTCTTCTTCCACCGCCTAGTCCGGAATCTCCATGGACACTTTCTCCTCTACAAACCCCATCCCCTTCTATTCTCTACCATTGCATTGCTTCGCTTCATCGAAATGAAGGGAACATCTACTCCATCGCTGTCTCGAAAGGATTAGTCTTCACCGGCTCAGAGAGCAACCGTGTTCGTGCATGGAGACAACCGGACTGCATCGAGAGAGGTCACATAAAAGCAAGCTGCGGTGAAGTCCGTGCCATATTAGCTCACGGCAACATGCTCTTCACCACTCATAGAGACTGCAAAGTCCGAGTCTGGAACTTCACGGTTTCCGACAACTTCCGGACAAAAAAGGTAGCCACATTGCCTAGAAGAAGCTCGTTCTTGATGTTTCCGAAATCGAACAGCCAACAAAAACAACACAAAGATTGCGTATCTTGCATGGCTTATTACCATGCAGAGGGGCTTTTATACACCGGCTCGTACGACAAAACTGTCAAGGCCTGGCGGGTCCTTGACAAAAAGTGCGTCGACTCGTTCCTGGCACATGAAAGTAACGTAAATGCAATAGTGGTCAACCAAGACGATGGTTGTGTTTTCACTTGCTCATCTGATGGGTCAGTGAAGATATGGAGGAGAGTGTATAGAGAAAACTCTCATACCCTAACGATGACGCTGAAATTTCAGCAGTCACCTGTCAATGCCCTAGCTTTGAGTATGGTTTTTAACAACTGTTTTTTATACTCCGGTTCCTCTGACGGGACCATAAATTTTTGGGAGAAAGAAAAGATGTCAGGAAGGTTTAACCATGGTGGGTTTTTACAAGGCCATCGTTTTGCTGTGCTCTGCTTGGTGGCTATAGAGAAGCTGATATTTAGCGGATCGGAGGATACGACGATTAGGGTTTGGAGGAGAGAAGAAGGGAGCTGTTTTCATGAATGTTTGGCTGTGTTGGATGGACATAGAGGGCCTGTGAGATGCTTAGCTGCTTGTTTGGAGATGGAAAAAGTTGTGATGGGTTTTCTGGTTTATAGTGCAAGCTTGGATCAGACTTTCAAGGCGTGGAGGATCAAGGTCATGCCTGAAGAGAAGATATGCTTGGATTTTACAGACAGAATGAGTGCTGACTCGAAGACCATGACGGCTACGGCTACGACGAAGACGATGGACTATGAGATGAGTCCTGTGTTGTCTCCTTCTTGGGTGGAAAAGAAGATTAAAAATAATTATTTTCAATGAATTTTAAAAAAATAAAAAAAAAATAGTGCTGATTTATTGGTTCTCTTTTCATATTTAATTTATTCTGAATTAGCTAGATCTTTTGTATAAACTAGCTAGAGCAATAAGAGTATTCTTATCGTTTCTCTGCAAAGACTAGTTTTTTTTTTTTTTTTTTTTTTTTTTTTTTTTTTTTTTTTTTTTTTTTTTTTTCTGATTAATTGTGACCATCTCCGATTCTAATAAAACATGTCTGTGTTTTTTGATCTATGATCTATCCTGCATGTCTTGATTGACCCAAAAATTCATGTTGTGGGTACAGGTTAAGAATAGATGATTTCTAGTTTTAAGGACTTAAATTTTTTTCATTCCAGTAATTTGTAATTTAAACATGGTTTAAATATATGATTAGCATTTAAAAGAATAGAATAGAATATTATATATATATATATATATATATAAAATGTGAGATGAAATCTTAACCTTATATAATATATGTAATTTTTATTTTTGGAATATGACTGTTCAAGGGTCTATCGAGACCTACTAAGACCAAACATTAGATGTATGACTCGAATATCTACTCTCATGATATGATAGACGACAACACTCACATTTGATTGAGAGAATGTGTTAATCTATGTACACCTTTGAGACCAATATTTTTATAGAAAATTTGGTATGAAAATTAATCCTAGTCAGTTTTTATTAACTCTTCAGAATTAAATTACTTCTCTGCCTTGTGTTACCTATCCTCCAGCAACCAGCGTTATTGTCTCAGCTGCTCTACTGACTTTACGTGTGGTGAAACCTTAATTGAATTAAAATTATTTGTCATGGCACACCACCAATAAGGTTGGTTCTATCATTAACCATGGTAGAGGACAATTTACAACCCATCCCATTAAAAACTCACCCAAAATGTCGTTGCTTCATTAATTCCATTAAATATTTAAACTTTACTAGTAGTAGTTGCTACTATCATCAATATCATTTTACCACATCTTGTAACTTTCATCAACTAATAACATTTTTCACACCCAATAATTTAATACGTGGCAGATCTATAATCTTTCTTTTTTTATTGTTGAACAATTGTTTTCCGACATCTATCGAAATCAAACACTGCAAACACGATTTGGATGTTTATTTTCATAATCGAAATAGGTTATCTCCCAACACTGACCGGGAGAAGTCTCCCTTTGAACCTTGGTGGGTTAATGGAATTGGAGAGTGTAAGTCTTCGGCCGCCAGGCCTTTGACCTATAATCTGTTTTTTAACAAAAGTAATTCTTACACAATTTTTCATTAGATTTAGATTTACTCCCACAGTACGTAGAGAAAACTCCTCTTGCATTATATATAGTGACGTAGTTTTAATTGTTCATTTATGAACTAGTAATTATTTATTAATAAGCAAAAAGGATAAAACAATTAAACGAAAACTATAGTACATGAAGAACAACATTAGACATGACTGACACAATTCAGACAAATAAAATGGAATTCTAATAACTTATTGGCTGCTCCTCGTAGGGAATAGGAACATGAGTTCTAGTGATGAAGAAATTTTCATAGATGAACCCAGCAAGCCCACCTCCAATGAGTGGTCCGACCCAGTAAACCCAATGATCTGTCCAGTCCCAGCTCACCAAAGCCGGTCCGAAGGAACGTGCCGGGTTCATCGAGGCCCCTGAGAAAGCCCCACCAGCTAAGATGTTTGCACCCACTACAAACCCAGTCAACAATGGGCCTAGCCCATCGAGAGATCCCTTCTTGGGGTCCACAATAGTTGCATATACAGTGAATAACAATGAGAATGTTAGAATAATTTCCCATATCACCCCTTGAAGGTAGTCCACACCACTTCCCAGTGTATGTATTGGTGTAGCCTGCACAAACAAAGAAAACATATAAAACGACAAAAACCGACCTACTGCCTCCTCACTTTTCAGTACAATAAGGTGTTATTTCAATTTAGTCCTTATTGTTTTATGAATCGATAAGGTCCTTATTGTTTCATTTGATTAAATCAAAAGAGTTCTTAATATTTCAAGTTTGATTAAAATAGTCCATCTATACCTTTTTCAGTTAACTTTTGTGTTAGTGGGTAAGGGTATTTTGGTACTTTTATATTCGAAATTTTTTGGGGAGTTTTTTTTAGTATTTTTATAGGGGCATTGTTAAGAAGTTTTCCTAATTTTATAGGTATTTTTTGTAATATTTTAAAAGGGTAAAATTATCCTTTTCAACAAAAATTAACAAAATTGCTAATGGTAACGTTTTAATGGGACTAATTTTAATACAAATTGAAACAAGAAGGATTATTTTGATAGTAAATGAAACGATAAGGACCGGGTTGCTTAATTTTAGAAACATTTGGATTAAATTGATAATTTTTAAATAATAAGGATGGTTTTGATATTTTCTCTAAATGGACCGGACGTTTTACAAAGATGAGTTGGAGTTTTCTCATAACATAGGAGTAGATATTTCCCGGTTATAATAGTAGATATCTGAATTACGTATATAGTATTCGATCATGGCATATCATGACATACTCTAACCCTGTTGGTTTTTTTTTTTTTTTTTTTTTTTTTTTTTTTTTTTTGAAACCGGCAATATATTAAAACGAAAAAAAGCCAACGCAACAAAGCACAAGAAAGAAGCGAACAACAGAGCAAAAGCTAATGCCACAGCAAAGCCAACACCGACAACCAGGCAAAGCCAAAAGCAGGGGAAACCAGAAAAAACCCTGTTGGCGTTACAATTTTTCTTTAAAAAAAATCTGGGAATATGGGATTGAAAGAGTAGATGAAAGAAACTCTTTTTGTCTTAAATTTTGATCAAGAACTAATATATCATATATATTTTGAATCTAGTAATTATATTATGGACTTACCAATCCACCAGTGAGATAGCTGAGAAGAATACAGGCCAGTGAAGAAGCCAGCAACTGGTCAATCCAGTAAAGGATGGATCGGAAGAAGGTGATGTGACCACCAAATAACAGACCAAGAGTGACCGCCGGGTTCAGGTGACCGCCGGAAATGTGTCCGGCTGATATCATCACCGCCACTACAAGGGCATGAGCCAACGCCACAAACAACAACCCCACCACAGCGTTTCCCACTAGCCTGTCTGGATCACACATATATATAAACATTATTGTATATATCAAAAGAAAATACAGTACGTGGAGTGGTGTGGTGTGTCCGTGTGTGTATATATATAATATATATGTATATATTATAATTACCAGCAGTCATGGCAGACCCGACTCCGGCAAACACAAAGAGGAAGGTAGTGATGAACTCGACGATGAGAGCTTTGATGCAGTCGGGCTGGGTGGCTTCCCGGTGGTGGCCTAAAGCGATCTTCGCCATTATTGCCGGAAAATCAGAGACTCTCTACTCAGTGGTGGCCTGTTTTGCTAGCTATATATGTGTTGGTCAGAACTCTGAACGAGATGGCTGTATATATATATAAAAGTGACAATAAAATTATTTAATAAGAGATTGATGCATCGAGTATGTTTATTCGATCCATTCAATCATATCATATGGTATGAATATCCAATTATATTAATTAATGGCACTTCAGATAATGTCATTATGTTCTCTCAAAAAAAAAAAAAAAAAAGATAATGTCATTATGGCTCGGATTTATTGTATGAAAGTAGACGTGATGATGTTTTTAATTTTTTTTTCCTTCTTTTATGGTCGAAATTACGTGGATACCTGTTGAGAGTTGACTTGTAGTGTATTAAACACATCGACCCGGAAAAGAAAAGTGTAATTTACCTCTTCCTCAGGACATTAAATATACAGTTAAGAATTAAAATAAGGACAACACTTAGATACTGACCACCGGTCAGTATCCAATATACTGACCAATCGATGAGGTTTTGCTATATGTTCCATTTGTGAAAAATGTAAGGAGATAAATGTAAAAAGTTAAGAGAAAAAAGCCACGTAGCAACACCCCATTGGTGGCTCGGTATTTTGTCAGTACCCAAACAATTTCCTTAAAATAATATAATGACAATGTTAATTATTTGGTTCATGTTGCAATAAAGTTGTGATAATGGCCAGATAAGCTAGTTAACACCTTGTTTGGTGCATGAAATCTTGTAAAAAATAAATAAATAAATAAATAAAAGAGAAAAGAATTCATCATAATGTACATGGAGGAAATAGATGTATCAATGAAAGAAAAGATCGTGTCCTACCATCTTGTTTTAAATAATTACACTTTTTCCTTTAATCGATTACATATATATGGACGAATAATAATTTATATCTAAATTACTTCAAAATAAAAATCTATACCTCAAATATTTATAAATAGTTAAATCTTAATTATCACACATAATTTTTCAAAACATGACCGGATCGGCTCAAGTTAATTAACAAAGAATTTTTATCATGATAAATAAAGAGCTGATGATCATGACAAGTGTATAGACCAATATAGACGTACGGATCCACCAAACACAAAAAAGCAACAAGATTGGCTAACAAAAATGAAAAATCTCATGTTGGTGGATGATAATTAGAATTCGAACAGTAATTAACATATGTTTTACGGGTATACATTAAAGTATATACAGTATAAACATATTTATATTTTGCAATATTAAAAAAAAAAACATATTTATTTTTCAAAATATTATTAAAAATATTTCTATGTTTTACAATTTTATTATATATATGTTACATAGTACTATATTATGATTTTATTCCGAAATTATTCTCTTGCAGTCCGCTCTGCAACCGTAAAGTAAATTCGTAATTCACATATTTTATATGAACTATTAATTCATAAAATACAGAAATAAACGAGATGAGGTTGGTCCGATGGTAAACCCATCACACATGTACTATGAGCTAGCAATTCACGTATACTATATATATATGAACTAAACTAAATAGTTCATAACTTCACAGTGTGCCGGTGTGTGTTTTTGGTGGGCAGCCTGGTCAATGTTCCGCAACAGGGGCTGTGATGTTGCCTGTGTTGCGGTCCATTGATATTGCTGTTTTGGCTGGTGTTTTGTTTCCTTTTTCCCTTGCCTTTTGGCTTTTAAAGCTTGCCTTCTCTTCAAAAAAAAAAAAATAACTTCACATATTGAAAAAAACGATTCATTTTTATTCACATAGTATCTGCAAGGAAATCTTGAGATTGAAATCCCTCTGGTAGCACTCTTCATGATGATCATCAGCTTTGTGTAGTGAAAAGTGGGGAATTGGGTTCAAAATTTTTACCATGCTTTTGCATCTCCATGATCATCACCACCACCACAAAAACAAAAGGCTGAGTTGGTAAATACTGTCCTTTGTGATACTGATATTATATATATATTAATGGGTCACATTCAAATGAGTATGTCCAATTCTTTAAAAAAAAAAAAAAAAAAAAAAATTTATGTTCAATTGTTGTGGACTTTCGTGTGTTGTCTGTGTCATATAATGCATCTTCTCTTTCAATCTCTTCCTCATATCTTATCTCCATTTGACATTTAAATAGTGCAGATTCACTTTTTTTTTTTTTTTTTTTTTTTTTTTTTCTCTTGTGAAATAATGGAGATTCTCACATATTTAATTATACCAAAATTCACCATCATAAAATTGAGAAAAAAAAAAAGTAATTAGAACTATATAACTTTTATTAATAAATCATGTTATATTGCGCGCTTCTATAACTCGGATCCCATGTAAATATGTAATTAGAACTATATAATTTTTATTAATAAATCATGTTATATTAAAAAATTGAGGTCAATACTAGGTTTTTTTTTTTTTTTTTTCATATTAATAATTACAATTTGTTAATAAAGTACATTATTTGATTAAGTCCAGTTTTGATTCATGTGACACTCGCTTGCATGCGTGAGATGCAAATGAATTAAAACCTTATATATATATTATTTTAATTTTTTTAATTATATATATATATATACATGTTATTCTAATTAATATATGAAGATGAAGGAATTATTTAATTTATATGGATATATGGTTATTATAATAATAAATCAGAGGTTGATTGTTTTTTCAGCCAAAAAATACCTGTATATATACATTGTATTACAAGATATTAAAATAGTTATTAAATTTACTAATTTAATAAAAAATTATATGTTCAAATTTCACTCACGTTAAACGCAAAGAAGAGATTAGTTTACTTTGAAGTTATGTTATTCGGTAAAACTATATATAAAACATACACCAATTAACTGTGTGTATATATATTTAGTTTAAGGACTAACACTATACCTCCGAAAGAGAAAATCTAAAAAATTTCGTATCAAATCATAAGTTGGGTAAATTGAGATAAATTTTAAAATGTATGATATTATTATTTATTTGAAATAAAAAAATAAAAAATAAAAAAAACCCATTTAATTCATTCACATCAAAATCCCAACTCTTAACATCAAAAAAAGAGCAAATATGTCAACTCACTGCTCTATAAGAATGAGCTAAGCTGCTCATTTTAATATTGCATTATGGAACCTCTTGCTTGTTCATTATTTTATATGCTATTAATAAAATAAAATGAGTGGTGTATGAGAATGAGAAGAACCAAACTTGGATCATTATTGAGAAAAAGTAGATGGGCACACTTTGTTTTTTAGGTCACGATGAGTAATTGAGTACTGGAACCTTTAATTTAGTCTACATCAATTAGTAGCATATAAGACAAAATAAAATACTAATCAATCAGTCAAATGTTGCTCGTGCCACGTTCTAATCACCTAATTGGCTGATTGCTTTTCCCGGCTCTATACATCTTTTTTCTTATACGATATCTATTGATTCAAGACTAAGTATTTTATTTTAAAAGCTTTCGTTATTTTTGAAAGCTTTTTTGACAACATCTTTTTCGATTATCATTATTACATTATTGTCTCTTTGGATCCGTATTTGAAGGTATCCATATTTTTATTATTGCTGCATGTTATCAAGTGTTTAATTGAACTTTAATCTAATATACCATGATTGGAATGTCTTAACAACTCACTTTTTCTTTGTTTTCTTTTACTATTTAATCACAAAAAGTCCCCCAACACTAGGAGTGGTTTTATCTCTCTTTCCAATTCAATTCAACTTGGTTCAATTCGTTTCGGTTTCAATTGATTGTTGTGATCAGTTTCGTCCGAATCACTTGTTTAGATCAAGTATTAGTGTAACTCGCAATAGCTATTGCACATTCGAAGACAACAGCAAAGAGGTCTCCCCACAATTGCTAATACATAGAGAAGATGCACAATCCCCAGCCAGAAAGTATTCAATTTTCAATTTTACAAGCCTTTAAATGACTAGTTTTCGCTCCTATAACTATTTACATTTTATATAATCACACAACCTTAATTTTAAAATCAAATATTCAACATCCAATATACAGCATGTCCATACAAGAATGGGGCAGACCTTAAATTTTCAAAAAAGGCCCAATGGGCCCAATTAATGAAACCCAACTAAGTAATCCAAAATCTCTTTACACGTAGAAAAATGAGTTTGTGAAGCAGCGAGAAGCCACACAGAAAAATGGTGAGAACATTACCAATAGCAAATATTACATGTATTCCCTAAATATCACCCACGGATCTCTCACCTCGATCCCCAGATATTTCCTAGATTCCTCACCGGATATTCCCATGGGGTCTCCCCCCGGATCAAACCCATTTTCTAATGTTATTAGTGTTTCTTTTTGCTCCACACTCAATTATAAATATTACATGTATTTATACTAGAGTACTAGGGAAGTTTAAAACCAATAAGGAAATCTTCTCCTACACGCACGAGTCTTCTTGATCCACGAAAAGTCCTACTCCTTTACGCTCAAGACTTTCTTATTCAGCACAAAGAGAAACTCCTTTCCTTTACCACATAAGATTCTTGTTCTGCACGTTTTCCTGTTCACGCCATGCAATTTTCGTCATTATCGTGATCTGGGCTGTAGTCTACAGCCCGCGTCCTGAACCGTGGAATACTTCTAGAGACGACCGTTTAGAACACCGCGGTCTACGTCTCTTGCCTCTACCGCACTCCACACCGCCCCAAACCCACTGGAATCGACTGCTCTATGTACCGCGATCCATGCACCTAGCCTTGGCTGCAATATACACCGCGGTTCTTCCCATATTTCCTTTTTCCAACTAATCTTTGGGCTTCCAAATCTTCCCAAAACACGAACACTTACTTCTAAACGTTATCAACGTCTTTAGGAAGTTTTCTCTTAAACACTTTCCCACCATTGATAGGTGATAACATAGTAACTTTAACCTTAATCTTAAGTTGATAAATAATGACTACTGTATAGTAATAAAATATGATTTTCATATATCTAAAGCAATTGTAAAATGATGTCCGAGCCCACAATGATGTCCAAGCCCACCTGTTAATGGAGCATGATACCGAGTAAATGATATCCGAGAAAACTGAAATCCTCTTGTAATAGTTATATCACCATTCACATAATCACATGGCATGACACACTGTACACTTATACAAGACATCTAATTAAATGTCATTGATGAAACATCAATTTTTTGGACAACAATTTATTTGATATGTCAAAACATTTTGAAAGAAAAATAATTTATTTTTACCTCTTTGCATCTTTTTTTTCATGTTTTTGGGGAGAGAGTGATGAAGAGAGAAAAAGTCTTGTACTGTAATAAAAAAATTTAAAATTTTAAAAAAATATATATATATAGAAAAGAAGAAGAAGTCATGTAACTATGTAAGAGCAATTCCAATATATTGCATCAAACTCTACTCCAATTTGGAGTTGATTGGAAATCTTTTGGGAATATATTTATACCAATTTTTTTTCCACTTCAATGTTGATATATATTCCATTTGTTTAATTTACTTATTAATTATATATTAAAATAAAGTTAAAATTTTATAATAATTTAAATATTTATTGAGATAATATTCTTTACAGATGCTTTTTTTTGTGTAAAATTTGGTGTTGAACATTGGAGTGGAAAAAAAAATTGATGTAAGTATATTCTCAGAAGATTCTCATTCAACTCCAAATTGGTGTAGAATTTGGTGCAATATATTGGAGTTGCTCAATGGACTGAAAATGAGAGGTAATGAGAGACGGAGAAGAATTCCATTATGAGAAGAAAAGACAAAAGTAATATTATTATTTTTTTACCTCTGTGTCTTTACCCCTTTGCATTTGAGTGACAAATTATAAAATTTGAAAAATATTTAAATTTATTTAAAATTAATATATATATATATATATATATATAATAATACTTCTCTAATTAGGATCGTCATGACTTTATAATTTCAGAATGTCCAACTACAGCCACACATTCACAGTGGGCCCACAGACCCCTCTATGTCTTTACCCCTCTGCATTTGAGTGACAAATTATAAAATTTGAAAAATATTTAAATTTATTTAATATATATATATATATATAATACTTCTCTAATCAGAACCGTCCTAACTTTATAATTTCAGGACGTCCAACTACAGCCACACATTCACAATGGGCCCACATACCCACGTTAACAAATACCCACACCCAATATGAATGTATGGCTGTGGTTGGATGTCCTTAACTTATAATTTCAGGATGTCCTTACTAGAGAATCACAATATATATATATATACATATATATATCTTTAATAATATATAAATTAAAACATTTATTTTCTTTAAATACATATTTCAATTTAAAAATATTATCAAATTAGAGATATTATTATATTTAATTCAATCTTATATTTCACCAAACAAAATATAGTATTAATTCAGTCTAATCTCATGTTTCTCTAAACACAGCATAGTATTAATTTTAATTTTAGTCCAGTCCAATCTTATCTAATCCAAGTCTCATCTCAATCAAATCCAATCCAATCTCAGTCCAAGCCTATAAGTCCCATTGTGTCCTACAAGTCTATTGTGGCTAGTGCATGATGGAGGCGTGGCAATTGCTTGTGAAGTGGCAGAAAACAAATAATAATAGAAAAAAAAAGAAAGGAAGGAAAGAGAGAGATGGAATCTGAAAATCAGAGAGAGAACAAGAGAGAAGAAGAAGAAAAAAAAAATAATCAGACCTGTGGTGTGTGCGTGAGAGAGATAGAAGATTGAGATTTTGGAAGAAGAATTAGAGTGCAGCAGTGGAGATATGCACCAGATATTCAGATAAGTGATGTTATGTTGAATTTGTATGTTTGAATACAGATAGTTTCAATAGATTATCCTAGATCCTTAATTGAGTTTTATGTAATTTTAGGGAGAATCCAGAATATAAAGAAATCAAATAGAATCCGAGATTTAGTACACATTTGAGCCAGGAGTACTGTGAGTAGAATCCTGTTCTAATTTATAATTAAGTTATTTTTTTTTTAATTAATCATTAGAGTTGATTATTTAGAATATATTAAAAACAAATGAACCATTCATTTGTTTAAGTTAATAGATTTCCAGATTACTAGATATATTTTAGGATATTAGAAAAAGAAGCTATTATTAGAACTGATTAGATTTATAGAAGAACTTACTGAGTTTATTAAGAAGAATCTAATAAACAAAAGTGGGTTAGAAAATATATGCATTTAATTCTGCTTAAAATTTCAAACTTGAAATGTGGGTTAGAAAATGTTGCTTGGCTCTTTAATTCTTCTCATGGATGTGAGAGATGGGGCAATCATATCCACATTCCAAGTAACACTTCTGAAAGAGAGCAATAATCGTGGAACATATATAGACGTTTGAGGTCATACCTGCATTGGAAAATGAATGACATCTCAATATCATAATAGAGATAATCTTGCATAGAACTACTTTGAGACCGTCATTTGGAAAATGAATGACATCTCAATATCATAATAAAGATAATCTTGCATAGAACTACTTTGAGACCGTCATAAACGCGTTCTTATGGTGCAAGTGGAAGGATATTTTTGTTTCTTGGAGTCCAGCCCTTGGCTCTTGTGGCTTTGGACCATTTATGAGCTCTTTCGTATAACCCAACTCTAAAATTGTATTGGGCTTCGGCTTGGCAACATCTACATCTCACCGCCATCATCATCTTCCCCTTCTTCTTCTTCTCTACTCTTCTACTTTGCCATCACAAACTCACCCAAAAACACCATCAATAAAAATTATTACTAAAAGAAGAAGAAGAAAAAAAAAAAAAAAAAAAAAAAACACAATCCCCACTAATGGAGATCATCGATCTCATGGAGGAGATCTGGTTCTCCAAAAATGGTGATCTCCTCTGTTCAAAATATATTATCATTCTGTCAACTTTATTGTCATCTTCTCACTTGTTTTCGTTATTCAATAGCTTGTAAGCCAAAATAGAGTGATGTAATAGCTGGTTTGACAATTGTCATCCAAATGCTCGAGAAAATGTCGCGCGCTGTAACGAAACTAGCTTTTGAAGATAAAACCAGCTTGCCCTTTTCTTCCCTTTTACCATGGGTGTGTTTAAGATTGTTAACAATAAACAATCAAAGAATCTGCCATTTAAGAAACATAATCAAGGTGATATTTATGTTGACAAGGACTCCAATCAAAGAATCTGTCGAAAAATCTTGTTTGCATGTTTAAGTTGGTATGGATTTGATTTTATAGAATTCTATTTAGGAATTAATTCTGGTCTAGATAAGAAAAGCTTCATAACTTAATATTTTTTTAAAAATTTATTGAACTCTATTCCTAAATGAAAGAAGAACGAAGATTAAGAAATAATGCTTTTTAGTTGTTGACTTGTGGTTGCAAAAGAAAATATTAATTAATTTGATTTTTTATATTTTAATTAGTTTTCATTCATTAATTTATTTAACATTTTTTAAATAAAAGTGGGAGAGCAAAACTGACATTTCCCCATTTTCGTAGTTGACTAACGCTGGTCAACCGTTAGTCAACTAGTTAAGAGGTAGTGAGTGTTATTATGATTTTTTCACCAGTTTCTCTGTTATTATGCATATAAACAGCGTAAGTTTGTGTAATTTGCCCTTAAAATAATTATATTTGATTTATTAATATGTGATCGTGACCGCTTGCGTTACTCAAGGTGTTGATGTGATTTTCATCTTCATGAGCTGTGCAGCCTGTGCTACGTGCTATCAGCATTTGCCTAGCCGGTCATTGACTCACTTCCCACTCCATTTTTTTTTTTTTTGGGTTTTTACAATTTGGTCTCAATCTAATTGAGAAATATCACTTTTTTACTTGTTAATTCAAAATACAACAAATTGGTCCTAATATAATTCAAAATACATCAAATTGGTCTTAAGGTTAGTCAAACTAACGGCCAACTAACGTTTAGGAGGGTAGAAAAGTCATTATATCTGTTTCCAATTAAAAAATAGAAATAAAATAATAATAAAAGTAAAAAAATAATAATTCAAACTTTAATCTTTGGCTGAATCTCCACTGTCCATCTCATGAAAAATAGGAAAAAATAATAATTTTTTTAAATGAAAAATATATTAAAAAAAAAACTAAAATTTAAAAAAAAAAAGATGGATCTCCACCATCTATCTCAACGATGAACGATGGAGATATTTATTTTTTATTTTTTATTTAAAATTAAAAACAGAAATAAAAAATAAAAAAGAATTTAAAAGCAAAAATAAAATTAAACAAATCTTCAACATATAATTAAATATATTAATAATTAAAAACTAAAAAAATCTTCAACATCATCAACCCACTAATCTCTTCTCTTCTCTTCTCTATTCCCGATCTCTTCTTCTCAAAACAGTAAACGGAGAGCTGCGAGTGGCGGCTTTGCGAATGGAGACGGTGCAAAAGGCGACGAAACTCTTGATTGGAGGTGGGACATGATGATTGGAGCTGACGGCAGCGGTACAACCAACGTGAAACCTAGATCTGTGACGGCGAGAAGCGAACGACAGCGGAACAACCGTTGACAGGACCAGAAGCTGTCGGAAGGCTGGACGAGATGACCCATCGATTAGGGTTGACGGCGTTGGGGACTGAGAACGAGCGAGTGATGGCAGCGATTGGGAGTGCGGTGGACAATGGATGTTGGTCGATGTGTGATTTTGTGATTTTGGTGTGATTTTCTGGGTGTTGGACAATGGGTGTTGGACGATGGCAACGATGACACATTTTTTATTTTTTTTTCTGGTGTGATTTTGTGTTGTTTGATTTGGGTTTTGATTTTGAAGTTGTTCGATTTTGTGGTGGTGGTGGTGGCTCGGTTGGAAGGTGGTGGTGGTGGTTTGAAGGTGGTGGCTTGGTTGAGTTTTCTGGGTTGGTGTTCTTGATTTTGGGTTTTGGATTTTTCTTATTAATTTTTAATTCAACCTAGAAATTATCCAACCCAGGTAGAACACTTGAACCTCTATCACATACGGTCCTTACCAAATGATGTTGTAATTTGTGTTCGATTTTTAATTTATGTTTTTAATTCAACCCAGAAATGATGTTTTAATTTAATTTAATTTGTTTTGATGTTGTTCATGATGAATCTAGGTTAGATATTGTTCATGATGAACCTGATTTTGTGTTTTTTTTTAAATACATTTTTCATTTAAAAAAATTTTATTTGTTTCTCCTATTTTTCATGAGATGGACGGTGGAGATTCAGTCTGAATCTCCACTAAAGATCAAACATTTTGTATCATAAGGGATTCAATAAAACATTTTGTATTATTAAAACATTTTGTATCATAAAATTCTCTATAACATATTAATTTAATTTAATTGTTTTAATTGTTTTTAATTTTTTAGTTTGAGAGAGATTGTTTAATTAGAGGGTAAACTTGTCTTTCCACTGATATTATAAAGGTTGACCGTTAGTTTGACTAACCTTATGACCAATTTGATATATTTTGAATTATATTAAGACCAATTTGTTGTATTAAAAAAATGTTGTTTCCCAATTAGATTAGGAACAAATTGTAAACACGCGAGACACCCCACCCCACCCCACCCCACCCCACCCCCTCTATTTTTTTCAAACTTTACTAACAATTTCAGTTTTATGGGCCCCATAAATGTTTGGACTCAATATTTTAAAACAAGAGTTTGAATTTATAATGATGGGATATTGGTTGGAATAGAAATTGAAATTCATAATTATAAACTTAATTTATAAATTAATTTATATTATATATATAATTGTTTTCAAAATTTTGACTGGGCTAGTCTCTACATGGCTATGCCCTTGCTTTCCAATAAAAGTTGAGTCCATTTGATAATTATGTCTGATCAGAGTAAAAGACGTCCCAACTCCGACGACAATTAAAAGACTTAAAAATGACATTAGACTTTAGACTGCTTTTCAGGGAAATTATGCATTAGTTTCAAATTTATGAAAGTTGTTTCCAAATTCTTCAAAAAAAAAGTTTGTGCAAACTTATTTCATACAAATATCTAAACAATAAAATAACAATAATAATGAAAAGCAGATGTAAATATGTTCAAGACAGATCCCAAATGTTAAACAATCTCCAATTGAAACATATTATTTGAACGGGAACGATCCCATTGAAAAGAGACAGCTTCAAAAAAAAAAAAAAAAAACTAGCCACGTTTTCTTACATCAAAATAAATTTTGTCTCCAAAACAATCCAAGAAACAACAATACATATATCTCCATCTTCTGTTGATAAACAGAGGACCTATGAAACTCTAAAAGCCCACCACAAATCCAAAAGCCATACTTACATAAAACCAATCCACTATATGTTCCTTTCTATCCTTTTCTCCTCCTTTTTTGTTTCCTGATGTTTCAACGGTCACAATACAATTTTTAGAAAGTGGAAATCCACAAAGATCATTACCGGTGAAACTAGAATGATCAAAGGACTGTAGTTGAGTGCCTAAAAGAATTCTTCCGATCAACTCATTGTTGGATAAGTTCAAGTGGCCCAAAAACGTCAAGTTTGATATACTCCGTGGGATTTCGCCACAAATTCGATTTGCTGAAAAATCAATGGAGCCTATCAATCTCATAGCACCTATATTCTCAGGAATTCTTCCGATAAAAGAGTTATATGATAGATTCAACCACCACAACGCTCCAAGACTCGTCATTTCTCTTGGAATCCCATATGCTTGTTTATTTTCACAACATTTTAACAGAGTTAACTGTTGAATCTACAGCTTTGAAGGTGGCTTCTTTGAACCCCGACCTGCAGTGAACTCTTGCATTTTCTTAAACTGCTCCTTGGTCATTCCGTCCTGATAGTCTAATACTCATGGCCGCTCTCCTGAAATTAACAAGCATGATTCGGATAAGCCATTGCAGTTGTACCGTGAAATATCAAAATCAATACATACAATCATACATACAAATATACAATGATAATCGCTACGAAAAAATGACCGTATATGTTAGAACCAAAAATCGAGTATCCACTTTCGCGTTTTCTAGTAAAATACAACTACGTTTTTTGATCCTGCCCAAGTGTTAGAGATAAAGGGTCCTAGTCAGACATATTACTGTAATGCTTCCTTAATGATATATGTACAGCTTATTACTTGTATCTAGTTATAACAAATAGGATAGTGCCAAGTGTATATTTCAGCTAGGGCTGTATAGTTGTTGAAAGGAATATAAATAGAATTGTTCTTGCTGAGCTCATTTGAGCAACACTAAAAACAACATACTCTTTTCCCTCTGCTTCTCTCTGTTTCTCTCTTGCTTTACACAAAAATTCTCGTCTAAGATTTCTTGATTCTAAGGAAGGTCTCAGGAGGGATGTTCCGTTGTACCAAACAATGACCCCTTGCATTCTCTAAAACTACCGGCAAAAAAAAAAGAAAGAAAAAGGGAATCAGTTATGAATTATGATCTAATGTATCTATCATTTCATCAGCCAATCAGCGATATGATAAAGCTCCAACAATGCACAGATGCTATTAAGACACAACCTTGAATAGGCTTATACATAAATGTATAAGTTACAGGAAAATATGAGCATTAGCAAGCAACTATTCATAAATGCAAGTAATTCGGACCACCACTTCCAATGCTTTAAGATAAGCCTTAGACTACGATAACGAGATTAAAGTTCATTTGTTAAATATCAAACATGTTTAAAGAATTTTTCAACAACGCAATGATTATCGGTATTGTTAGAAAAAGAAAAAAGCCTCAAATGTGAAGCTGAGATCGATCACGAGCACAAATCAGTGAATCACACTAACTTCATTTTCCTATATCATGGGATATTCATATAATCGAAATGTAGCATTGGACATAAGGAAAATAATTACCTTCTCTAGAGCAAGAGCATGTCTGAGATCCAGCTTCAGATCATCATTTATGACCGATTTGTATCTCAAAACCGAGTCTTGATCATGGACCTTTCAAAAAATAAATTTTCTGGACAGATTCCAAGAGAAATGAAGAGTCTTGGAGCATTGTGGTGGATGAATCTATCGCAAAACTCTTTTACCGGAAGAATTCCTGAGAATATATATAGGTGCTATGAGATTGATAGGCTCCATTGATTTTTCAGCAAATCGAATTTGTGGCGAAATCCCACGGAGTATATCAAACTTGACGTTTTTGGGCCACTTGAACTTATCCAACAATGAGTTGAGCGGAAGAATTCCTTTAGGTACTCAACTACAGTCCTTTGATCATTCTAGTTTCACTGGTAATGATCTTTGTGGATCTCCACTTTCTAAAAATTGTATTATGACTGTTGAAACACCAAGAAACAAAAAAGGAGGAGAAAAGGATCGGAAAGAACATATAGTGGATTGGTTTTATGTAAGCATGGCTCTTGGATTTGTGGTGGGCTTTTGGAGTTTCATAGGTCATCTGCTTATCAATAGAAGATGGAGATATATGTATTGTTGTTTCTTTGATTGTCTTGGAGACAAAATGTAATTTGCTGTAACATGAAATGTAGTTGCTGGTGGTGAGTTTGAGTGGAGCTTGGGCTGAGATATTTATGGAGATGAGGATGTTATTTGGTTCATTTGTGTTGCGAATAACAGGATTGGGAAAATATTGTGTTGTTGTTTGTGGTCATGGTTGCCGTGGCTTAGAAAAGAAGAGCAGTAGCAATTATTTTTTTGGTAAGAGGGAGGGCAAAGCCCAGAGCAAAAGAAACTAAACAGGACAAGGAACAAGTCTGGCCATAGCCAAACCTTTAGCGTCATCCTCCAAAATGCCAATCACCTGAGCAGTAGCAATTTTTAATTGCTCTGATTCCATAAGAACTTGCAGAGAAGGAAAGAGATAGAATAAAGGCCACACGGCTTCATTCATTGATATCGAATTATATAGAGCACAGATTACAAGGATTCATTGATATTTGCAGATCAAGAAATGGATGGAAAGCATGAGAGTGAGACTGTGAGGGAGAGAGAGAGAGAGGGGGGGATGTTTTGTTTGTTTATTATAAGATATTAAAATAGTTATTAAATTTATTAATTTAATAAAAGATTATACATTCAAAATTCACTCATGTTAATAAGAGGTTAGTTTATATTTTGAAGTTACATTGCTCGGTAAAAATACGCATAAAACATACCCTAATTAACCGTGTGTATACATATAGTTTAAGTAGTAACAATATACTTCTGAAACAGAAAATCTAAAAAATTTCATATTAAATCATAAATTGAGATAAATTAATAATTATTATTATTATTACATTAAAAACCCATTTATTAGCTTCACATGCTAATCTCTCTCTCTCTCTCTCTCTGTGGGTGTGGGAAAACAAAGTGTCTGGTGAGTTTAATTAGATGTATCCACCGACCACCGCAGAAGCATTTATGGTATCTTCCATGTGGATGGTTGAAGAATGGGGACTTGATTTGATGATGAGATGTACCAAACGTTAATTATTTTTTATACCTTTGCAGGTCTACTTTTTTCTAGTTTTTTTTTTTTTTAATTTTTTTTTAATTTTTAAATAATGTTATAATAAATTAATTATAAAATTAAAATTTATTTAAAATTAATACGAATTTGTAATTTTATTTAAAATTAATTTTAAATATTAATAATTTAAAAATATATAAATTAAAATATTTGGCTATAAGATAAAAAAACAGTTTAATAGAGGAAATAATTTTGTGGAAATGCATGCACATCAGCACATGTATGTGGACTTTTGATAATGAATGTGAGTTGGGGGCTTGCCAATTCTACCCATTAATTCTTTATTAGCTGTACATTGACTTTTTTTTTTTTTTTTTTTTTTTCTAATTCCTGTGTTTGTTATATTATTATTATTATGAAATTAAAATTGTATGAATTTGTAAGACTTTTAGTACTTTTTTGCTATCTTTCATTCATTCAAATTTTTATATGATGTAATTATTTTTAAAATTAGATTAAGTTTAATTTTTAACCTTATTATTTGATTATAATTAGTATTAATAAACTAGCCGTTGTCAATTATAATGTTTAACTTGTGTTTATAATCAGACCAAACCCAAAACGTTGTATAATCATTACTTTCTTAATTCTCATCTACTAAGAGGAGGAAAAAAAAAAACAAAAGCATCAATCTTTTAATTTTCTCTCCCATAAATATAGTTAATATATAATTGTCAAAAAAAAAAAAAAATTGTCATTTTCATTTGAAGTTTCCTGGAAATTGTGAGTTTCGTTTTGCTAATATACCCAACATGACTCCACATACATCTGCATCTCCACAAAATAATTTCCACAACTTGTAATGTGTACCGATGATGACCGGACAGAAGTCTAAAACATCAAAAATTTATTCCACTCATTTAATAGTGGAGTCCACACGGTTTGGAAAAAGTAGTTCTTGTATATAGCTAGATCAATATTACCATTATGAATATTTTATGAAAGATATTTCCGGATATTTTACGGAAATGATATTACACTCTATATCTATATACGGATACCCTTAAATTACGGAATATCAACAGATATATCATGATATTAACTTCTTCTCATAATCTCATATAAATGTGAATGAAATTTTTTCTTTTCCATTTTTCAAGTCATTTTCAATTGTGAATTTATGGTATCAATCAACTTAAATGCCGCCTTCAGTGGCCTAGTGTAGATTTAAATATTATTTTGTGTCGATGATGATGATTGAAATTGGAAATACTTTGTGTAGATTGTAGTATTTGCTGGTAAGGTTGCTTTAATTTTCCATAAATTTAAATAGAATGTTTTTTTTTTTTTTTTTTCTTCTTTTTTTCTTTTTTCAAAGAACATGATTGAGATATTGAACCATTTAATTAATGTTGTTTCCAAACTTTGTTTTTCATCTTAGTTACTTGAACATTCTCCTCCGTCTGATCTTCATCACACAATTGAAAAAAGCATTTCTTATTGCCTTCAAGATGAAACATTCATTATCAATTTATCAATTATCATGTATATTAATTAGGACTATAGAAGCTAACTAGCTACACCTAATTTTTCTACTTTCTGACTCACGAGTCATGATTCTTTTGTTTAAGGGGAGTGTGATTGGTCTTTCATCTAACATGTTTCACGTACAATCTAGCTTATTTTCCATTGAATATTGCTTTGCTTGCTCCGACATATCAAAGTTAAAAGGAAAAATGAAAAATGAAAAAGTTGAGCTATATAGCATGCTAACAGTGGAGCACCCAATTTCCCTGGTACATGCAACTTTTAGAATTCAAATGGCAGGTTCAAAAATATGTAGAAAGAATCTTCAAAGGATTGTATAACATATGGGTTTCTATCTTGACTTTGCGTCCATTAGGGGCGGCTCAACAGATTTTGAGGTCTAAGGGAGAAAAAAAAAAAATAGGCCCTAATTTTATATATATAATAAAAATAAAATAAAAAGATTAACAATATAACATGATTAGAAATATCCAACTAAATTCAGAATATTACAATTGAAAATTTACTTCTTACAATATAATTTGTTAAGTAATAAGACAAACAACAACAATTAGTAAGTATTACTCATATTAAAATTAACCACATACTTTGTTAAAATTAAATTCAATATAATATATATAATTGAATTTAAACTCTAGTCATATAATTCTTAAATTTAAATTTATATATCTTTTAAATGTTAGAATCTCTTCTTAGAGATAATATAAGTAATAGATTTAAGGGGGAATTGCACAAACACCCCTCGAGGTTTAATAAAATTATATGAATATGACAGTTTTGGTTATATATACACAAACTTCCCTTAACATTTGAATATTGTTGCACAAACATCCCCTACCGTTAGATGAATCTGTTAGTCAATAGTCAAAACAGTAAAAAAGTCTAAAATGCCCTTTATTTTAATTTTAAATAAACTAAAAAAATTAAAAAAAATAAGATAAAAAAATATTTTAAAAATATTTTAAAAAAACATGAATGTATTTTAAATCTAAAACCTTTAAAAAAAAATTCATCTTTACAAATAAAAAAAAAAAATAGTTTTTTAAACAATTTAATAATAAATAAATTTTAAATTTTAGATTTATTTAAAATCAAGGGGGAATTGCACAAACTATTTTTTTTTTTAAGATGAATTTTTTTTTTCTAGTTTTCAGATTTAAGCTACATTCATGTTTTCTAAAAGATTTTTAAATATTTTTTTTATCTTATTTTTAATTTTTTTTAGTTTATTTAAAATAAAAATATAGGGTATTTTAGACTTTTTCACGTTTGACCATTAACTAACGGACTCATCTAACGGTAGGGGATGTTTGTGCAATAATTTTTAAATGTTGAGGAAAGTTTATGTGCATATAGTCAAAAGTGCCAAATCTGTGCAATTTTATCAAACATCGGGGTATGTTTGTGCAATTCCTTTTAGATTTAAAGAATATATATAGCAGATAGTAGAGATGTAACTGATATATATAACTTATAAGCAAACCTAATGCTTATATTAATGGTCGGGTTACAACTCATGTGTAACCTCGAACCGATTAAGCATACACCTTTTAAATTGAAGTGACTATAAAATAAATCCACTATTGCCAAAAAAGGGATTGTGTAGATAGATCGATTTTTGCAATATGAATCACAACTACTACTTAATGAATTGAAGAAGATATGTATATAAATTATAAACTCATCAATATAAACAGTGCCGGTTCTAAGGTTTTGAAGGCCCCAGGGCGAATATATAAAATGGGGCCCTTTATTTAATCTCGCATCTGAATCTTGTGAAATATCATACTTAATAATAATAATAATAATAATAATAATAATAATAATAATAATAATATATACATATATATATATATATAATTTTTTGAGAAAATTTACAAAAGCTTAATCAAAGTAATTTTCATCAAGTTTATATTGCGATATATAGAAAAAACAAAACTGGAAAAAAAAAAAAAAAAGTTACGATCAAATAGATTTGCATAATAGTTTCCACTCAAAGAAATAATGTATGTAAATAAAGAGAGACGAACTTGCTTAGAAAATGAAAAGGTATGAGGAGACCTCCTCCTTTTTTATTTTATTTTATTTTAATTTTTTTAGAATTTAAAAAATAAATAAAAGAATGTGTATATTTTTTGGCATGTTTGGGGCGTGCTTACAAAATATAATTTTTTAAAAACTCCTAATGAGGTGTACATGTCAAAAGGGATGCACATACAAATTTTCAAGGGTGTAAATAGAACTACTCATTTGCTTTTAATAATTCTGATGAAGGTCCATTTTGAGCTCAATCTTTATATAAGAAGTTGATTTCCACATCCTTTTTCTTATTCGGGGCCAAAATTTGATATAATTATATGAAGTTTGAAAAATAACAAATTTGGACCCTTTATTTATCAAAGTTCAAATATGTCAACACTAAACACAAAAAATAAAAATAAAAAGTGGGCCATTTTTAGGTTTTTTTTTTTTTTTTCTTTTTTTTTTTCTTTTTTTTTTTTTTTCTAGGCCCTGGACGGGCGCCCCTAGTTGACCCACCTCAGGGCCGGCACTGAATATAAATAAAGCTACTAGGCAACGACATGTACATCTTCTTGATTTTGCAATTATATATACAAGTGAAAGTGAAACAAATGGTAATTGATGACAGCTTTTTCAGAAGCTACGTGGAAGGAGGAAGTCCATTTATTTGCTAGGCCCCTGCCCCCTAGTTACGTTTAACCTTTCCATTTCACTTTTCGATCACCACCTAAAACAAAAGTTTTGAAGAAATTCAATATTCATATTGAATATATTATATATGTGATATTCATAATTATTGCCTTCACATGATCACCTTTTACTTGTTATTGATTGTCCAGCTCTTACGTACATTCAGTCCATCCACAAGCTACCTACCATTATTAATCGCTATTCGCTAATTGAGGTGATCATGCCATGAGATCGAGAGAGAGAGAGAGAGAGAGGCAATATTAGCCATTGATTAATTCAAGTTACAGAAGAAGAAGATCAAAGAAGATGATGAAAAAAATATTCAGTTCCAAATCCTGATAAACAATGCACAGAGAAAATACAGATACTGTGTGAGTGGTTGATTGTTTGAGCTAATGTTTCATACTTTCATTTGCATTTGAACAGTACAGGTAGAAAAGTGAGTGTATACTCTATATATGTTGTAAATATATTTTACTGGATTGTTAATGTTATTTGATATTATAGATGCCTTTCAAATATCTATGTAGTTTCAAACTTTCTTTAGTTGGTGATATCTCAACTAAAGCAATTATTTATCTCAACTTAGACAATTTGGTTGGCATTTCCTTTCAAAAAAAAAAAAAAAAAAAAAAAAATTGGTTGGTAAATATCCTTGTACTCGAAATATAATTCATTAGTCGCCCATTAATAAGACAGGTTAATCAATACACATCCTCATCAAGAATCATAGCTTCAACAAAGAGTACTTCAAAGTGCTTTAATATTTATTATCAAAATATAGATGATTACTTTCCTAATTTGGACAATTTTAGTGTTACTATTTCTAAACTTTATTTTATTTATTTGTGTGTTGAGGTTGATATCCCATTACTATCCAAAAAAAAAAAAAAAAAAAAATTACACGAAATGATTAATTTTATTTATACTTTATTGAAATAGAGCTCAACTAAAGCTTAACTAGGTAAAATTCAAATTCTTTTGCAAAATTAATTAATTTCCAAAATATTTGAAATATATAGTCAAACCAAATGTTGATATATACTTATACAGGAACCAATTAAACTAACCAGATATATAAATTATTAAAAGAAAAACATGTATACCGTGACTTCAAGACGCAATCCAAAAGCAAATGTGAGGTAAGTCAGATGTTGAAATATGAAAATTTAAAAAAAACCAACATGTATGGGTTGGACGGCTGTGGGGGCTGAACCGGGCTAAAGCTGGGTCAGCTTTTTGAAAGTCGAATTGAAGTTTATTTAATATTATTTCAAAGATTATACTAATTTTATATATAGAGGTAGAGACTAGAGAATAGAGATGCTGATTCTTATGTTCCTACGTAGCTTATTTGTCTCAAGAAATTATGGGTGTCCTTGTCTATATATATATATATATATATATAATATAGTGTGATTCCATGGTTGTGTGATTTGGGTGGATGCTATATAGAAGAAGCAAAGCAAAGCATGTGATTGATGATCAGTCTTCACATTACCTTTGGATATATATAGTATAGTGAGATTCATAGCTTTAATCATCAATGCAATATGGCATCATTATTACTTTCTTTTATTGCATGTAATAGATGGTCTACGTAGAGAGGGTCCACAATATGTAATTTAATTTAACATTGCATGAAATAGATGACTACTAACTAAAATGAAAAAAAAATAAAAAAAATGGCATATTTGATTTTCAAAACTTTTTCCATTTATAAATATTCGATTTATAAAAAAAAAAAAATAGAAAATGAAAATTGAGAAAGGCATGGCCGCATGGAGCATTGATGAGAGGCAGCTGGATAGGAATGGGATATTTCATATTCCTTTTTCTAGAAAACTTTTGCACTCCACAAAATAAAGATTAAAAAAATTTCCTGCTAGAATTTTTGTAATTGTTTTTTTACAATTATATTGTTCATTATTTTATATATGCTTTGTTAAATAATGTTTAATTTAAAATTTTTACCAATTTACATTTTTTCCCAGTACATGTTAACAATATTTAACGGATTATTTAATGGTAGATGACATTTTATCTATTTTTTTAACGATAAGGGATAATAGAGAATTTAGTAAACTAAAGGAGATATGGACCATTAATGAAACTAGAGAGGAGAAAATGGGGAATATGGTAAACAATATGTCGGACTTCGATAATATCCTTTTAATTTAGGGTTAATATTATTAACACCTCCTCACATTTGAACTACTATTGAATGTATAGTTACAAATGTTTTTATTATTGAAACCTTCCCTATAAACTAACACCGTTAACATTCCGTGTGCGTTGCCTAGGTTTGACTATTAAAAAATTTAAAATGCCCATATTTAAGCTTCAATTGTATGAATTGACCATTATACCCTCATACTTTATCAAATAAATTAATAAAATATACAAATGCGGGAATGTTAACTTGCAAAGGAGGAGTTATTTTGTGGACAATTTTATCCCTAAAAATAACAAAATTACAAATGAACCAAGCATTGAAAATGAGTATTTATTTGGATTTATATAAAAAAAGACAAATAAATAAATATTATGGTTTATTTTCAATGCCTTTGATTCATTTATAATTTTGTTATTTTTAGGGATAAAATTGTCTACAAAATAACTTCTCTTTTGCAAGTTAACATTCTCATATTTTGTATCGGTTTATTAATTTATTTGGTAAAAGTATGAGGGTATAATGGTCAATTCATACAATTGAAGCTTAAATAGAGATATTTTGGACTTTTTAACGGTCAAACTCGGTTAACAAAAACGGAATGCTAACGGTGTTAGTCCATAAGGGAGGTTTCAGGTTTCTAAAATAAAAGTATTTGTAACTATACATCCAATAATAGTTCAAAGGTGAGGAGAGGTTTATAATATTAACCCTTTAACTTATTCAACTAAATAACTTGAGGTTCTTGCAGTCGATCTCCACGGATAAACCAACAGTAATATTGGTTCCGTACATGCAGCTATCAGCCTATCACAGGACCCTCATGAATATTCCTTTTTCTAGAAAACTTTGATTTTCATATCTAATTAAGCTTGCACTCCACAAAACAAGACTTTTTTTTTTTTTTTTTTTAAATTACAGCAACTAGATTACAACAGTTGGATAACAGCAACCGACAAGATTTATAATTGTGTTTTTAATCAAAATCTGTCAGGAAATCAATAAAATCTGAAAATGGCACAACAAGTGGCATCCCACCAGCATGAAGAGACTAAATCAAAGGTGGCCTCATCTGTGTTCTCTACCTTAGAGATGGCCATTTATCTATGGGACCCAAATTCCCACTCCCCATTTGGACGAATTTTTTTAAAGGAAAAATGGAAAAATGGATAGAGATTAGAATGATTTTGATTTTCAAATTGAAATCGGGACCTCATCCCCATTCTCATTTCCCCATAAATTTATGTAAATGGGGATGGGGATGGGGATGGGGGTAGATGCCCCTATCCACATTTCCCCATTTCCCCCAAACCTTATATAATATGTATATATATATATATATATATTCTTTCTGTTTTACTGAGTATATATACTTCTTTATAACTTTAAAACCTAACCGTATGGTTCCGTTCACATTAGTGCTTACTGATGTAAATATATAAAGACATTGAATGTGAACCATTCATTATGGAGAAGTTTTGATAAGTGCATACACACTAAGTCAAAGCATGAAAAATGAGTGATTCACATTCAATGTTCTCGTATATTTACATCAGTGCGCACTGACTTAAATATTTCTACCTAACCCTAAATCCTATATACTTTTTTGTAATGGATTATGTATTTTTTTTAGTATGTAATTTTTACTTAAACATGGAAAATGGGAAAACGGGAAAAAACGGGATGGGGATGAGGGACCTCCCCCCAAAACTATCTCATCCCCATTTTTTCAAATGGAGAAATGGGAGGGGAGAGGGTTTAAAAAATGGGGATGGAGGAACCTATATCCATCTCTATTTCCCCATGGCCATCCTTAATCTACCCCCTCAAACTATTCCCATTCAAACGTTTTGACTACCCAATTGAAAAACTCAACTATTGAATAATGAATTATGAATTCCTCTCCATTCAGTTTCTGAATTCACAATTCCAGAGTCAGTACTCTCACACATGCATGTGGCGGAGGAGCATTAAGAGCTGTACTGATATTGCAGTACGTGATAGAGAAATATATATATATATATATATATATATATACAAAAAAGAAATGAAATCATTAAATCCAGACCCCTTTATATGCTCTTTGTTTGTCCTACTGGTTTGGATTAACTTCTGTTTTGTAGCAGCATCCTCCAGCAAGGACCACATACCTCTTCTCACACAGATTTGAGATTTCACATCACTTTTTTACTCTGAAATCTAAATATTGCTTTACTAGAGGACATTAATTCATTTTTGTAAGTATGCAAACACTACTTAATGGGTCCATAATTTTCTTAGTATATTGGAGAATTGTAATCAAAATTTACAAGGGGGAACTAAACAGTCCTTCTCTTGGTAAAACTGGATCAAGTCCCATGTCCGTGACCATTAGATACAAAAATTTAAATATTTAGAATAAGGTCCCCCGGTGTCAAAACTCTAAACACTGTACCTATTTTTACATCTGATAAATCTACTAATCAAACCCTTAAGTTTGTCAAGATCTGAAGCTACTATAAATAAATTTTATAAATGTTTGCATCAACAAGACAAGCTGCTTTAAATGAAGAGAAACAAAATACAAGTAGAAATGGTTGATGCTAAAATGTAAGAATAGGCCCAGTTACAATGAAAACTGAGATGCACAAAACCACAAATCAGATATATTGCCGGTGACAAGAAGCTTGAAAGAAGAACAAAAAATTCTTCCAAAAATAAGGGACCAAAAAAAAAAAAAAAAAACCCTCTACCAAGAAATGGACAAACATTCACATCACTTCACAAAGGTAATGTAAAAGTAGCTAATATTTTTCAGGGTTTGCAAATTACCACGTGCAAAACAAGGCAGGAGAGCTCTAGCATTGAGCATATAAAGCTCCTCAATATTTGAATTGAGACCAATATATTTGGAATACAGTCTCAATTTGCAAGAGAAAATGTCTATTAGCGACGAACTATAAAAATAAAAATAATTAAAAAAAAAATCTCTTTAATCTTCAAGGAGAAGGCCACTACTCCTCGTCTCCTCCCATATTTATTATTTTATTTATATTTATTTTATAATTTATTAATTTGTATTATTTTTTTAAATTAATTCTGTAAAAGATGTGATTTCTAGATAGAAGTCAACTGTTGAGAGGGGGGTCTATTGTAATTAAGGTAATTAGTTGAATATTAAGCCTTTTTAGAAAAACTCATGGTATGTTATTGCAATTAACCCTTTAATTAATCCTATTTAATTTCTCATTTACAAAAAAAAAAAAAAAAAAAAAAAAAAAAAAACCCCTCTAATTTTTCAATCTCTTTAATCTTTTTCCACTAAAAAAGAAAATGTCTATTAGCGACAAACTATAAAAAGAAAATCTCTTTAATCTTCAAGGAGAAGGCCACTACTCCTCCCATATTTATTATTTTTATTTATTTTATAATTTATTCATTTGTAATATTTTTTAAAATTAATTCCGTTAGAGACGTGATTTCTGGTACCTATTCTCAGACCTCAAATGGTTTTCTTGATGTGACCTTATTAGATGGCTTTTTAATAAGGTTAAACATGAGGATTTTGAGTTCAATTGTATGCTTTTATGGAGTTTATGGTCCGATAGGAATTCTTTTGTTCATAAAGGAAAAACTAGATTGGTGGAGGATATTTTGGAAGGGATAACAAACTATATGCAGGAATTTCATAATATCTACATATTCAATTTGGGATCCCATCCTAATATATATTTGAAAATTAAAAGAAAGGAAATAAATGGTAACATGTGGGATGTGTTTACAAGATATAATTATTTTTTTAAAAAAAAATGTAATTGGGTGTAGATATAGAAAGGGGTGCACGTACAATTTTCCAGGGGGTGTAGTTTGGGATCCCATCCTAATATATATTTGAAAATTAAAAGAAAGGGAGTAAATGGTAACATGTGGGATGTGTTTACAAGATATAATTATTTTTTTTTTTAAAATGTAATTGGGTGTATATACAGAAAGGGGTGCACATACAATTTTTCGAGGGTGTAAATATCGTCACTCAAGACTTAATTAAAACATGTATACTTAGACGGACAGCCTTATAAATATGTACATATAATATTTAAACTAACACACTTAAAGCTAGTATTGAATTAATCACTAAAATCAAATACAATGGAGAGGAGGATCTATGAAGCAGCGGTAGAGGGCAGTTTAATTCCTTGCTTAACTTGCTTCAAGAAGATGCTCTCGTTCTCGATAGATTCATGGTGGGTTGTTATCCGGAGACACCTCTGCACATAGCTTCCATGCTTGGACATTTAGATTTTGTGCAGGAAATTCTAAATCGAAAGCCTGAGATGGCTGGAGAGCTTGATGCTCGGAAATCATCACCACTTCACTTGGCAACTGCAAAAGGCTATCTTGAAATTGTGAAAAAATTAGTATCAGTCAACCCTGAAATGTGCTTTGCTTGTGATCGTGATGGGAGAAACCCTTTGCGTATAGCTACCATCAAAGGTCACATTAGTGTTTTGAGAGAGTTGGTTAATGTGAGGCCACAGGCAGCTCAAATGTCGATCGATCATTGAGGGGAGACCATTTTGCATTTATGTGTGAGATATAGCGGCCAGTTGCAAATGTTGAAGTTGTTGGTGGAGACAATCGGTGATAATGGGTTTATGAATTCCAAGGATGATGACGGCAACACTATCTTGCATACTGCTGCAGCTGATAAACAAGTTGAGGTATGCTAATATTTAATCTAAAATACCTATTGCTTAGAAGAGATGTGTGTTTATTTAAGTAGGATCTAATTATAACGTTGAGGATAAATCTTCTATATCTTCTATATCTAATTATAATAGAGCTCAACTAAAACTTAATTAGGTAAAATTCAAATTCTTTTACGAAATTAATTAATTTCCAAAATATTTGAAATATATAGTTAAACCAAATGTTGATACTCATATAGGAACCGATTAAACTCACCAGATATATAAATCATTAAAAGAAAAATGTATATTGTGATTTCAAGATGCAATCCAAAAGCAAATGTGAGGTACGTCAGATGTTGAAATACGAAAATTTGAAAGAAACCAACATATTTGGGGTGGATGGCTGTGTGGGCTGGACCGGGCTAAAGCCAGGTCAGCTTTTTGAAAGTCGAATTGAAGTCAGAAGTCGAATTGAAGTATAGTTTCTTTGGTGTAGTCAATGAAAATTGTTTCCAAATTCTTAAAAAAAAAATGTGAAAACTTATTTCATACAAATATCTAAACAATAAAATAATAATAATAATAATAATGAAAAGCAGATGTAAATATGTAGATGGCCCAAAAATGTAGAGATTTTATCTAAATTATTTAAATATCTAAATTATTTTTTGAAAGGTCCATGACTCTTACCAAATTAAGAATGGTGGAATACTGATATTCTTTCCCTATCTTGGCAAGCAACTGATGTTCACCAAAGTTTATTGACCGACATCTAAAATACCATATATCAGTGCTTTCCAAATCATCCACCGTCACCATTTATTAATTAACGGTTAAAATAATTTATTTCAAAATTATTTCTATTTGTAAAATGTAAAAATGTTGATTGAATTTTTGTATTTATTATTATTATTATTATTTTTAAATTTTGAGTTTTTGATATTCTGATTCATATTTTATATTAGATATGTCTAATATTAATTAAATATGTAAATTAGGTTAAGCCGGCCTAGGCACAGTCCGATAAAGCACGATTCAGTACAAGAACGGCACAACATGGCACAGAACGACATGACACTTCATTAACGTACTATGTTGAGTATTTAATATTTACATTTCATTAAAATACTATTCTGAGTATTTAATTAGTATTTAATATTTATAAAATTATTTTTAGAGCTTAATTTTAGTTGGGGCCTTAGGCAACCATCTAAGTTGCCTAAGGCACCAGCCGCCCTTGATCCACCGTCACCATTTCACTAAAATTATTGATAAATCTTTGTATATGTATTTGATCCACCGTCACCATTTCACTGAAATTATTGATAAATCTTTGTGTATATATATATATATATACACAAAGATTTATCAATAATTTCAGTGAAATGGTGACGGTGGATCATTTGGAAAGCACTGACACTAGGAGTGGTTTTATCTCTCTTTCCAATTCAATTCAGCTCGGTTCAATTCGTTTCGGTTTCAATTGATTGTTGTGTTCAGTTTGGTCCGAAATATCTATTGCACATTCGACAACAGCAAAGAGGTCTCTCCACAATTGCTAATACATAGAGAAGATGCACAATCGCTAGCCCGAAAGTATTCAATTTTCAATTTTACAAGCCTTTAAATGACTAGTTTTCGCTCCTGTAACTATTTACATTTTTTATAATCACACAACCTTAATATTAAAATCAAATATTCTAACATCAAATAATCAATATACAAGAATGGGCCGGACCTTAAATTTTTATAAAAGGCCCAATGGGCCCAAGTAATCCAAAATCTCTTCACACATAGAAAAACGAGCCTGTGAAGCTAACAAGAAACAACACAGTGAGAGAAGCAGCGAGAACTGCCGAGAAGCCACACAGAGAAAAATGGTGAGAACACTACCAATAGCATCTTCTTCTTCTTCTCCTCTAAGCGTCTCAACCCACAACAGGACTTGTCTTCTTCCACAGTACTCTTCATTGAAGTTCTCTTCTCTTTGCACTAATAATAATAACAGCAACAACAGTACCTCTTACACTTACAATCCTTCTCGAAGACTCGCTCTGTTTCAGCTTGGCACTGGTGAGTGAGCAGAGCACCACACACTTCCTTATCTTCAACCCATAAATTTAAATTTCCCTCGTTTTATTTTTCCAAATTCTTGATACCCTTTTAAGATTATGATGACTACGTTTATATATGTGCATAATTTTATAGATTGTGATATAGTCTGTTGTTTTTGCTTGGTTGCTCTTCTGCTAGTATTCAGTTTTAGTTTGTTTGGTTTCTTTGTTTATTTTAACTTTCAATTGTATGCTTTATTGCAAGAAAACTGGGTTCAGCATTGTTGAGAACTTATAGTTTGTTGAATTGTACATAACACAGTTCAGTTCAGGTCATGGTCAATTGTAACTCACTAGGATATTGGTAATTTGTAGTCTTGGTTTTAATTGCAATGTGTTTTTTACTAACTACTTTGTTTGGTTGCTGAGAAAACCTGTTGCAAGTGTTCAGATAAAATTCTTGGCAATGACATGAATTTTAGTTTGCTCAGATTGTTTTCTATTGGATTCAGATATTGGAGGATTTTTATTTTGTCTGTTTGTAGAACTTCATTTGTTTTAATTTTTTTACCTTGCTTGTGCATTACATCATATGTTTTTATTAACATGACTTGGCTTTTAGGTGACATAAAAATCAAACTTGTAATTTACTGCTATATCTTGATTTAGATATTTGTTAAGTATATTCATCAAATTGGATTGTTTTGTCCTCTGCTAATGAACTTTTTATGCTGTTTAGCTATACCACAGTCACAATTGTTTGATGGAAAAGCATCAAAGTTATTAAGAGCAGAAGGGAATGTAATAGAGGCCAGCACATCTGGAAATATGGAACCAACAAGCACTGCTGTTGCTGAGCAAAGTGTATTAGAGTGGGTTAAAAATGATAAGAGAAGAATGCTTCACGTTGTTTATCGTGTTGGAGACTTGGACAAGACTATAAAGTATACCTACTTGCTTCATCTATCCACATTCCAAGCATTTACTCATTTGGTGATGCAGGGTTTAAGCAGAATACTAATAGCTAATTCGCTGATGGTTATTGCAGATTTTACACTGAATGCTTGGGGATGAAGCTGTTAAGAAAACGTGATATACCAGAGGAGAGATATACAAATGCTTTTCTTGGATATGGCCCTGAAGATTCCTATTTTGTTGTTGAGCTGACATATAGTAAGTTGTTTTCCTACGTCAATCCATTTAAAGTTCATACGTCCATGAATGATATGTTGCAAATACTCCTAGATTCTACGGTGGTGAATCTGACGATGCTTATACATCTGTCAATAATATTTAGTGAATACTCCAATATTCCATGGTAGCATCACATATGTTTGTACATTTTTTATATTGGCTTATTCATCTTTCTTTGGGGTTGTTATTTGGTGGTGCTTGCAGATTATGGAGTTGATAAATATGACATCGGAAATGGATTTGGCCACTTTGGCATTGCAGTAGAGGATGTGAGTTCCCGTCTTCTGAAATAATTGCTTTCTGTGTCAAGTCAGACTACGGTACATGCTTTATCATATTGCAGTTTTGTATTCAATCATTATTGTGTAGGTTGCGAAAACGGTAGATCTCATAAAGGCAAAGGGGGGCAAAGTAACCAGGGAACCTGGTCCTGTTAAAGGAGGCAATACCGTCATTGCTTTTATTGAAGATCCAGATGGTTATACGTTTGAACTACTGGAAAGGGGACCAACTCCTGAGCCTCTATGTCAACTAATGCTTAGAGTGGGTGATCTTGATCGCGCTATAAATTTTTACAAGAAGGTGAGCAGTTTTCTGTATGGTGCTGTAGCTGCTAATTTCATTAAATGCTATCTCTTAGTTGCTTATTCATTTGTTCTTACTGTAAATTGCTTGGTGTTCTGATACTTGTCTTTCTTGAATACTAAAGGCTTTTGGCATGGAACTTCTCCGCAAAAGGGATAACCCTGAGTATAAGGTAACTTTACACCTTCTGCCCTTTGTCAAACTTCTAGCTTTCTAGTTTGTGCGGTTATTTATTTATTCTTGCGGACTTAATGTGTGTATGTTGTTTGAAATATGTGGTTTCCTCTGTAAATCACGAGGATGAACATTAGAAACATAGTTTATGATATGATTCTAACTCTAGAGCTTATACTAAATATGATTACCCTTATCTGTTAAGTAAGTTGTCGGAGTTGAATTCATATGATGGATTTTGTATTTATGTGTTTCTGAGTCGTCAATTTTAAGTGCATTTGTTTAGTCCATCCTTCATTCTTGTTCCGTGTTTTCTCTGAAAACATCAACTGCACGGTGCTTGTACCCGTAGCTTCAAATGTGGTTTTTCATGTTGACCAGTTCTCTTGGGCGCTTTAGGGCATCCTTCTGCAAGTTGGTTCTCTGGTTGATTTTTAGTTGTGTTTACTTTTTCAGTATACAATAGCCATGATGGGCTATGGTCCTGAAGATAAAAATACAGTGCTGGAATTGACATATAACTATGGGGTCTCAGAATATGACAAAGGAAATGGTTACGCACAGGTAATTCTTCACCTTTTCCCAACTATCCATGTTATCATGTGAATTTGAGTAGGCACGCGTATGATTCTCACTAGATGAGCTTGTTTTATCATAATTCCTTTCGGTCCGTCATGAGGCTTATTCTATGTCTTTATACAGAGACTAAATTTTAACATTTTAACAGATTGCAATAGGCACAGATGATGTTTACAAGACTGCTGAAGCAATCAAACTTTGTGGTGGAAAGATTACTCTTGAACCTGGGCCCTTGCCTGGTATCAACACCAAGATTACTGCTTGCTTGGATCCTGATGGTTGGAAATCAGTACGTCTTCTTGTATATCTGCATAATTTTTTTTACCTCCTTAGTTAAAATTGTTCAAGTAATGTAACCCATAGTTGCAAACTTATACTTCATGAGATATATGCATATTTATAATTTACTGTTACCCTGAAGGCATGGAAGTACTTTCAAAATGAAGGATCTTAAATACCTAGAACAAAGTAAATCAGAAAAAGTTAGGGTTTCTAGTGAAGAGATAAGGCTCCTGAGAAACTGTGTATCAGCTAGTTTGGAGATTTCAGTGTGCTTAGCTTGTTTTATGTCTCACTATTTATTTTTCAACAACTTTCTTCATGTTGGCTGATGGCTGTTAATTAATATATTCTGACGGTGGTCTCAATATCAATCAATGATGCTAGATTTAGATATCAAGACACAGTAGCGATGTTAATTTGTGGAAGTATTTGCATGAAAGACAATGACTTTCGTAATTACGATTTTTTTTGTTACTTTAGCAAGGGAACATCTTTTCCCTCATTTTTTTTTTCCTTCACTCACCTTTTTTTTTTTTTCCCTCTCTATCATGCAGGTCTTTGTAGACAATATTGATTTTCTCAAGGAGCTAGAGTGACTGACATAAACTGAATCCATGGAGATTCATAACAATTTTGTCTGTTGGAAAGTGCCTTCTCTGAAGCTTTCTCTTCCTATACTGACCCGTGATGGCATTTTTCTAATCCGAGTTTGTAGATTTTTTCTGTAACAGTTGTTGTAAGTATATTTCTTACCCATTATTGAGTATGTGATTAAAAAGTCTGGATCACACAGTAAAATCAACTTAATTTGTAAAATTCAAAGTCTAATTTGCCATTATTCAAATACGAACTTTTATTCCAGAATTATCTTATGTTGGCACAGCAATTCAACATATGCTGGATTCCATGAATCCACATTTGTTTGTCACCTTTATTTCTGCACTCAAATTCTATTACCCTGTCAGCTGTTTTTATCCCAAAGTAAGCTCTCTGCTCGCTGCTGTCTTCCCTCTCCCTTCCAGGCCACGGCAGGATGTCATAGTAGACTCCAGAGACTATACCTGCAATCACAAAATCGCTCAACTTGGTTGTTGACCACTAGAGTGAACAAGGTAACCGGATAATTCTGGCTATGAGACTTAAGCTTACATTTCTTCTTTTTGGTGAATGTTCCTGCCATGTGCTTGCTTTTCATTTTGGCTACCACCTGTTATCAACATTCAAAATTATTCTAAGAGACAAAACAAATTGCACCAAAAATAGAAAGCAATTCTTTGTGATGAGATAAGACAGAAAGCTCTTATTTTCATTTGGACTTCAAATATAGTTGCATATTTCTTTTGGATTTTAGTTTTACCTGTAGATTTGAATTAATGTTGAAAGAAACTTGCTTCCAGTGTAAAACTCCTGTCATCCACATTTTTTCATGAATTAGTTTCTGATTTGTTTAATACTTTAATATTTTTTTCTTCGTAAAAGTTTTCAAAGGATCATGCCACAGCATACAGGTCTAGTAAATGTTATCGGACAATTAATATTCATTGTGAAAATATACCTTTCCTTGTACGTTTGAGAAGTTCTCCCCCTCCGGAGACAAAGTTCAATGCTGCTGAAATGTTCAATTCTTGACCTTCTTGCCCCTTTTCCTCGGCCAGAGCTAAGGTTGTAAGGCCATACCCCCTCTGAAGCCTTGCCCTTAAGGCAGCAGCTCCTCGCAAGGCTGCATCAACCAGTGTTTACTTAATTAGACAGTACTCGGAAACCATTTTAAGATCTTATTATAGGTTAAAGTTCACTGTGTGAAGTGTCACACGGTTATGGAAGCAACTAAAGGAGCTTTCTGATACCTGTAGCTGCTGCAGCCGTTAGGGTCATGATATCTCCATTAGTCTTTGCGTTAATAGCAGAGTTAACAACTGTTATGATTTGGTCATGTTCGGCTCCCATGTCCTCTGCAATCTCAATGCAATGAGATGCTACTAAGGCGGCTGCAGATGCAACTGCAGCTGATGTTTTGGGCGATGTCTTCTGGTGTAGAGTTGCCATTTCTTGCAATGTTGTATCTGAGGCAGTGATTGCCGCAATAGCAGCAGCAACCCCCGCCACAGATACAGCAGCATGTAGTTGGGCGGCTTGTGTTCTGATCTCCTGCTTCTTCCTCTCCTTCTGATCTTTCAACCATCTGCCCATTGTTCGCCCTCTCATTATGCTCTTGTATAGCTGTAGAACACAAGCAACTATAAAGATTACGATGATGACAATGATTTTAGCTAATCAAATGATGATGTTGGTGCTGTGGAAGGATGAGATACCCCATTTTTTAGCATCTGTTGACTGGAAAGGAAATCTGGATGTAGTGCTTGATGAAGTAAAAATAACTCCTGTACAGATTTTATAACTTTTAGAAGTAGGAAGCATAAGAGTAGCCTTTGTAAATTATACTTGAATACCCAGTAAGGCAGTAACCGCGACTAGCTAGTTTCATGTCAAAGCAGCCGAGAGAGAGAATATTACCTTCATTTCTTCACTGTCTCTTGGAGAAATAGGAGGACTATTATCATTATGTATCTGTTGATTGTAAAGTAGCCGTAACATTTAGAATATAGACAAAATGTAGTAATAAAAAAAGGTTAAAGCAAAGATTCCTTACAGTTATGGAGTCCTTCAAAGCCGCAGAGCTTGCATCTTGTGCTTGGATGGTGACAGAAGATAAATGCGAGTTATCAAGATGGTTCAAAGCGACATGTGAGTCTGATAGAGCTTTGGAGAGCTCAATAGCTGATAGACTCCATGATCTGGCCAGAAACTCCATGGACTCGGTAGGAGTTTCAGGTGGAGGAGCGCACGACAGAGGTAGCCAACTTGGGGGGCCATTTTCATCTATATTTTCCAGCTTCTGAGACATGCCTTTTGTGCTGCATGAACTCACTAACACAACAACAACAACACTAATAATAATAAGTGGTCACTGCCTAAAAGAAAAAAAAAAAGAGGAGAGTTTTACAATCACAAAAAAGCTTACTTTCAAACTCCTTTGTGCAGCTTCTCATGCTAAGAAAACAATGCAAGAACAAAGACAGATGAAGAAGAGGAAAGCAACAGTTGGATATTTAACATGGAACAAGTGAAAAAGTGGAAGCGTATAAGTGAAAAAGTGGAAGCGTATATTCTATGTATTTATTTTTAAAAAAAAACTACATAAAATAGTTCTCTCTGATTAAAGTTGGTGTCATCTTTGTCCTCAACTATCTGAATGTATAGCTTTTGTTTTACTTTGTTTATGTGCTTTTTCTACACAAAACAGATGAGAGTGCCATTTTTTTTTTTGAGCGGCGAGACTCATCATGATATTGGGGTCTTCTTTTATCACCATCTTCTCTGTCAAAAGCAATAAAATCGGGGCCCTCAGTACCCTCTTAATATTCTCTGGATAGTAGTAGCCAATTCGAACAAGACACTGCTCAATTTATAGAACATAACTTGCTTTAGTTTCTCTGAAAATATGAGGAGAAAAATGTGTAAATTTGGAGTTTTTGTTGATTAGTTTCTTGTAATTTTAGTTTTATTTTGTTTCTTTGCATGAGATATGATATGATATGACCACAAGTTTGTAACACAATTGATAGAGATTGTTTTCTAGCTTCTCATGATATGACCAAGGTTTTTGCTTTTGTCTTTTCATCAGTAAAGAGTGACAAAAGAAGATGGGATTCATATATGCAACAGAAATGTTGACTATGACTATGAATCGAAAATTGGAAAGCCATTCTTCGTCCTACCAAGTTCCTGTTCTAATAAAGCTACTTGATTGTCATCGATTGGTTTCATCAAAGTTGAAACTGTTTTGGGTTTACTAAAGTAACGTATCAAAAACTAATAGAGAAACTTTCGGCACATGACACAATCGCAACAGAAGATGTAAGTGAATGTAAATGATCTTTTCTTTTGGCCCTACCTAAACACGAGAAGTTACCATGCGTTAGAGATGTATCTTTAGCTTAGACTTGATAAAATCCAATGTAATATACAGTATCATGCTTCGTTGATCCACCCGAGTGTTTTCCTTTAAACACAAAAAATTATATGCACAAGATGCAATGTGTAAATAACCAATCCAGATGCATTCCATTATAATCCGATGCACCAAAGATTTTCTCTTAAACACGCCCCAAATGATGGTTGCTTCAAGTGTAATCATGTCTAAATCTTAGAAAAGAAAAAGAAGATGAAAAAGAGAAAGAAAGTATAATGATGTCTGGCTACTGAAACTATCCACTATAAACCAGGTCCCGCATTCCACTAAGAAGTAAACATTGATTAACTTGATCTTCAGTTAATCAATTCTTTAATCATCGTGATTTTAGATTTCCAAAGTTGATTATCTTCTTTCTGAAAGCTTCTACAAACAGGGCAAAGGTTATTATAATGACCCATCATCATTTTCCTTTGTTCGCCATTATCATTTAACAATCACTACATTTCTTATAGATAATAATTAGTAGAGGGCTTGTAGTTACCAACCTACGGACAAAAGTATAGAGATCAATTTGTGCTGAATTTCTCCGACTGTACTTTACGACAAGTTTAACTTCTATCTAAATTCTATATACTATTTGTCTGCCTCTGTTATGAAATTATAGATCAACAGTCAGAAAATTTAACTCCTATGAGTCACACGACTCGTTAATAAAAAAAAAAAAAATACGGGTGACCAGGAGAGGACATCGAGACATCGAGTATCATAATGCTCCTCAATCCCAAATAGTTTCATGTTCCGTGCATAAACCGATCAATGGTTTCATCATTCATAGCAATGTCTTCAGTGACAGCTTCCCAATCTGGTTTTCCCTAAATAAGAATACACGATACTAAGAGAAAAATTGCTGTAATATCTTATCAACAATTTATAAGGTGGAAGTAATATTACCGGAAAAAAAAAATGACATGGAATTACCTCATAGGCCATAGCCCTTAAAACATAAAGGTTCCAGAATCCCTACACCAAGAAGTATGGTGGCCTCTCTCCCATCCATCAGTTAAACCTTTCTCTCAAACCAAAATCTCAATCATATAAAATCTGGCAAAAAAGGCAAAAGGCACACAAATTCTAGAGTTTCAAGTTTCAACACACTGTAAAAATACAATAATAACAATTGAAAAAAGATCCATTGGAACTTAGAAGGATAATCTGGTACCTGAAACACTAGATTAGTCCTTTTTAACATTCCGATGGACCTGAGTAAAACTGATCCAGGTAAACATCCAGTATTTTATTCCAGAAACATAAAGCAATAAGAAGAGATCAACAAATCCTGAATTAAATAAGATATTTAATCAAAACAACCATATAACCAAAATGAGACTTTATCATCTATCAAACTGAAGAATGAAAGAAACACTTTACATATAATACATCGAACAATCAAACATGAATCTGGATTTAGTCATTTTTCCCATCTATGCACGCAGGAAACAAACCAAGCTTTCAAGGGCCAGGTCCTGGCACCATTCAATGTGTATGTGCTTGTCGTCACCTTATAAAAATTACATTATACGATCTGGCAAAATTTTTAGAAAAGAATTTGAGCTACCCAAACTTCATGAAACTTGCAACATTGTGTTTCCAGATTCCTCCAAATCCATGGCTGAAAAGACATCCCCGAAGGATTATTAGATGATCAATCAAGTACACTGTTTGATAGCAGATATAGCCAAAATGTGTTTAAGCATTGCACAGTAGAAATGTATGCATAACATTAAATATTTTGAGAAACACGTACAATTCAATACTAGCTACTTAGCAGAAGAAATTCGTTGAAATGGCGGCCTCCAGCTACTCGAAGCACCAGTTCTTTCCCCATTTCCTTGATCTACATTTGCAGCTTCATCTGTCCCCTCTGCTTTCGGAAAATCTCTTTTGAAAGCACTGGGAAGAGCAACTGAAGTAGATGGTACTGCTGCTTTTTTCATGGTCTGCAACGATCATAATGAAAATGTTGCAATTTATAGTGACTAAAAATACAGTGAAACTTCAGCGCAATGAAATCGAAAATATACAAAAATGAAAAATCATGCTGCAGCAAGTTCAATGGGTGCATATATGTTCTTTATATAAACAGGTTAATTCCAAATCAATGGTGAGAATGAAGGGAAGAAGCACATGTAACATGATACAATTCACACCATTGGATAACTTACATGTTTCTCGGTCAGATTATTAGAATTCACATTTTGAGCTCTTGATGATCTATGCTGCATATCCACATCAGGACGGATAAGATTATATAGTTTGCGCTCCCTAACCTCGGCTAAGTAAGAAGCAGCTGTGTAAGGAGCATCATTGACTCCTAAAATCCGAAAATCAACTAAGACATCATGTTTTTGTACTCCAAGAATTAAAGAAGAAATTCCCAATTACAAACAACCACATTAAAATTATATAACATGGAAATATATGCCAAGGTAATGAGCTGAGGTGGAAATGATCTTTGCACATTTCATTCCCAAACTAGAATCAAGAATGGAACTCTTTTATTAGTCAAACTATTTATTTATTGATTCCCATTTTACTATTAGTGTATTGTGTTAATCATTAAACATAACAAGGTAGCAGAGCTTACCTTTAAGTTTCTCTGTATGCATAGGCATTGCTCGACTGCTAGTCACTCTAGAAGCTTGTGGCAAATCCTGAAATATTTTATTTGTAAAGGACAAAATAATTCAAGTCATCAAAACAACCACAAGCAACAACAATTTGACTTAAAATCTTAATGTGATTCATGCATCTATAAATAAATGAAACTTATAATTTTTTTTTCTCTTCTTGAGAAAAAGAAGAGTGAAGAAAAAAGCAGTTTGGACAATTTGGACAAAATGAAATCTCATTAATACTAGTTATGTTAAAATGATTAATTGAACTATTTTAACCGAAAGAAAAAACGTGGTTGAAATACTAACAGATGATTGGGCCTGTGTCTTTGTCTTTTGTGCCTGCTGGTACTTAAGAACTGTCCAGTCAAATACAAAATCAGACTCGTACCCTGCCATGCAAATAATATGTAAATCAGAAACCAATAGGCAAAGTTATTGATTCAGAGCATACCCACAGAGATGTGATCTTGCAACTAAGTCAAGATGGGACAACAAGAACATGACTAATCATATTTTTGCATAGAACAATTAATTGTTGTTCAGTTTCTAAGTTCTAACCTAATTTCACAATATAAATGAAAAAATCTCTAGCTCCTGGTCTATCTGGATCGAGTTTCTCAAACTGTTACTAATGTCATGTGATAGAAGGGAAAACCAAATCAAGCACCAAAAGCCCAAAATTCTCTCTATTGCAGCAAGAAGATGATATTTTATTGTCTTTACCATTCTAGTCATTTATTTTTACCATGATCAGTTCAATAGTATAAAGTTATTTTCGCTTGATAAACCATCTTTTTGGCAGCATAAAATATTCACGTGACTTGCCAGTTTTATAGACAAAGCCAATACAGTAGAACTTCACATCTTACAAAAATTAGTCATTCTAATGAGAATGATATTGGTTCTCTAGCAAAGATACATAATATGAAGGTAATTTATTAATTTGCATGAAACATCATGATATTTAATGACGTGTTTTAGACCTCCACATCCATCTTAGAACTCCTTTTAAAAAAAGGATTAAAAAAAAAAAGGAACATTCATTTGTGAAGTGATGTAATGAAGAGACCACTAAGAACATGATAAAATGAAGTAGGTGATTACCTTCTCGTTTAAATAAGTCACGGAAAAGGCGCTTCAAGAATCCATAATCAGGCCGTTGATCAAATTTTAAAGAATGACAATAATGGAAGTAGGATGCAAATTCCACGGGATGAGACTTGCATAGAACCTTGAGAAAATAAATGTGATGTCAACTTAATTTGACACTACAAGTAGCACAAATTTAAGTACAGATAAAAGTTGCTTCACCAAGTCCAGATAATCAAGATTGACAGGGACATTCTTACAATAATCTACCTAACTTTTATTTTTATTTTTATTATACGAATCACACAATATCAGTTCCGAAAAAGAAAAAGGAAAAAAGAAGAGCCAGACATAAGTTTAGGGTTCTAACCATTGGAACTGTTTCTTGCAACTATCATACTTTTTGAACTTTATAGTAATATTAGAAGAACCAAATTATGATAAAACAAAAAACTAGAGACCAATGCAATTAGGAGAAACGTTATTCATCAATTCAAACCAGGAATTGGAAAAAAAAAAAAAAAATCTTACCTCAATGGGGGTTGCAACCTTCTTTTCACATATTTTGTCATACTTCTGTTTCTTTGTGGCAGCTTTCAGGCCCTGCCAAGGGAGGCTAAATGCAGAATCATTCAATTAGTATCATTTAGTCATATCATCCCGATCCCAAGTTATTAAATGAAAGAAGTACAATCCAACATAAATTAAAATCTTGGCTCACAATTATAATCAGAACTCACGTGGACCATAATTAATAAATAGACAAGAAACCCAATAGTGGACCAACAATAATTCAGAAGAACGTACCTTCCGCTTAAGAAATACACAAGTACATAACCAAGAGACTCCAAATCATCCCGGCGACTTTGCTCTGGAAGGATAAAGCGGAGAGTGAGGAAAGCTGCAAGAGATGTGACAGGGAAAACAAAAATAGACCAACTTACCAATTCCTAGATGAGTATTGCAGCTAGCATAACGAGCAGTCCCTGTTAAGTTTTTCTTCTCTCTGTATGAGATTAGAAAGGAAGGGGAAGAAAAGAACAGTCAGTCGATTGTAGTAAAGATACCTAATTTTAACAAGCAAAATAAAGTCAGATATTCAGGAGACAAACAAACAGACACAAAATTGTTGATTCTTGGAATTGTCCTCATATTGAACTAAAACAATTTCTAATTGCTAATATATAGAGCAATATTACAACTTTTAGATAGCCAAGCAGCAAAGGTTGTAGTGAACATCTTTGAAGAAAGAACGGAAACAAGAGACTACAACCATAAGACCTTGCCTTACTTTCATTTAGGATCATAAGTTATAAAATACCCGAGAGTATAGAATATTAACTGAACTAAAATAGGTATTAAGTGTAGACGACCCCTAATCCAATGCCTGGGGACTTGATAAGTGAACATTCACCTGTAAGCAATATGTTCATGCGTAAAGGCCTCTCGATATCTCTTTGCAAGTCCGAAATCAATAATATAGACCTGATTATAACAATAATAACAAGTAAACAAGAAACAAATCATGAGAGAACAGGATTAGTCATGCACAACTTAGATAATGAAGAGGGATGCAAAAGAAAATCAATACCTGATTCGCTTTCTTGCCAAGACCCATGAGGAAGTTATCAGGTTTGATGTCTCTATGCAGATATCCTTTAGAATGTACGTATTCTATTCTCGTAATCTGCAACAGAGTAAACCAAACAAAAATCAATTGCATTAGAATATATGTTTTCTTTCTGGTGCTTATTTTATTATTATCTTCACTCTGCTTCAACAAAATAGCTATCTCGTCTGCATCAATACTAAACCACAAAATAATGATAATACAGAGGCTTCCCGCCACGATAAGAACAGCTAGAAACCATTAAATATATTTGTTACTTACCATCTGCTCGGCCAACATCAAGACAGTCTTCAGTGAAAACTTCCTCCCACAGTAGACAAACAGGTCTTCGAGACTCGGTCCAAGCAGGTCTAAAACCAGAACATTATCTTCCCCATCTTTTCCACTCCATCTGTTGTATGCAATACCATCTGAAGTAGGAAACAATACCAGAAATCAATATCAAAAGTAACACAGTCAAGACAACAACCACAAAAAAACCACCATTCTCTCATACGTCCTCCTTGAAGAGTTCTATATATCTTGGCCTCGTAACGCAATTGCGGGTGATTAGTCTCTGTGTTTTCCTGTAAACCAAAAAGACCACACCACATTAACCGCCAGCTAAATTGATGATATTTATGTAAAACTATGCAATATATATCAGCAATCTCCAAAATTAAAACTTGATTATATCATATAACATATTACTGCAACCTCATAAAAATCCATATTCATACATATATATTTCAAGAAGACTTACAATCTTGACTGCAAAGATTTCGTTGGTTTCCAAATGAGTAGCTGAAACGAATTCCACGGACAAAAAAAATCAGCATCGTCCAATCGATAACTATGGATAATTTTAGACATAATTCATAATTCACGTACCGAGAAATATTTCACCAAACGATCCGCTTCCAATTTTGCGTCCCAACTTGTACTTTTCTCCTATAATTCTCGCCATGTATAGATGATTGTCGCAAGAATTGACTTGAATTAGGGTTTTATGTGAAGAGAAAGTCGCCAGAGACCGATCGGGGGAGGACACAAAGCGGGGGCAAGTTTTGTAATTTTAAAGAAAATATACTGAGATGAGAGAGAGAGAGAGAAAGAGATTGGTTCGTGGATGTCCAAATCAAAAAAATATTAAATCACAAATTAAAATGTGCCTTTTAACAGAAAAAGATTGTTCATTAGTATTTGGGACAGAGTAACGCCGTACAACCCAAATTTTAAGTTTTTATTTATTTATTTATTTTTATAATAATATCTGTTAATTTAGGATCAATGTATTTTTTTTAAAAGTTTTAGTCATCAGTCGAGATCAGCAAAAACTTTTATCATTGATAGGATTCGAACCACTGACTTAAGAGTCATTTATTCAAATTTTAAAAAACCACTTTTCAATTTAAATTAAATTTTTTGTTTGTCTAGTATTAATATTTCGGATATTATTAAACAGAACCCCTAAATTTCAAAAATATTAATCATTTTCCACCCTCTAATTTGTAATGACTATTTTGCACGCTGTAATTATAAATAATCGTCATTTTGTCCCATATTGTTATTATTCTATTGAACAAATAGAATATTCTATCTAAAATCTAAATACCTAATAGAATATTCTGTTTGGTTAGTAAGGTTATAACGGTAACTGCGTGAGGAAATTTAACAAAAATTTAAAATAAAATAAACAAATCATTTAATAAAATTTTAAAAACAAAAAATCTTTTTATTTTCTCCGAGTCTCTCACTCGATCTCTCATCTTTCCGTTTATTTGAGGTGGTGGCCCTAGATTGGATGGTAGGTTTTTAGGGTCGTTTTTATGACGGTTTGTGGTTGGTAATCTGGTGGTGGGTTCTTGACTTCTTGCATTTGGTGGAGAACTAGATCTCCACCGTCCATTTGAGAGTGCCACGTGACTTTACACCAATCAGATTTTACTGTCAGAAGAACCAAAATTAAAATTCTTGATTTCAAATTTGTTAAAAGCTGGAAAGATAAAAAAAAAAAAAAACCAAACTGTGGAAGACAAAAATTTCCAATGTTCAAATTGTTTTTATTTTCCTTTGACTAGGACAATTCATGTCTTGTAGAAAACCAAAGTATTTCCCGAATATCTCATATGAAGTTCCGCAGAGAAGACAAAATTATAGTAAACCAGTAGGCAGTAAGCAATATGTTGATATGTTGCTTGTTACGGACTAAAATAAGAGATGCAGTTTCCTGTCCAGAATAAAATCAGATCACATTAAGAATCTGTTCTATATAAGCCTGAGGATTGAACACAGAAAATGCTACACAACCCAAAATAGTAGTCCAAAAATCAATCCAAATCACTGGTCACGGATTTTTACCATTCCCTTCAATTTCACTTTATAGATAATTCCTGCATATCAAGGACATCAAATTACGGAGAAACCAAAACAGCCTTACTAAGATATCCAACTAAGCAATGAATTAATCGAAAGAAATTCACCTCCCGGAAAGAAGCACATCCCATCCGAGGTAGCATTTCATGTAAAACAAATCCATAATAGTAATATGCAATCAAACAGGACAAGTTTACCAACTACTTCAAAAAACACAGTACAATCGAAGTTGTACACTCACCAGACATCGTCAGCAAAAAATTCAGTTAGTTCAGCAAAAGCTCCAGCAACCCAAATGGCTTGATGAATCTGCAATGAAACCCACATGTATGTAAGACTGCAAATTGCAAGAAAGTACACCACCAAGTGGTTTTCATATCTAAAATAATAACATTGTCAAAGCATAAACAAAGTTAAATAGTACTATATATATATGCATATAGTGACTTGTGGAATTAAACAAACTACAGCAGCCAAAATAAAAAACAGATGTCTAACATAAGCCCTGACATGATTGGATCATTCGTCTTCCCCCTCTCTACCTGGAACTCCCCCCTCTCTAGCTGGAACTCGCTGCACTCAGATAAACATCACCAACTCTGGCCTACTGTATATGTTATTATGCTCGTCGTCTAGTGTTGGATAAGCAGCCACGAGAGCATCTTGAGCGCCAATATATAGGGAGTTGTAAATCTTCCAGTACACTTCCCTAACCTTCCGGGCAGGATGGAAAAGCCCCTGCAGACAGTAGTTTAGCACAACAGCAGCACCCAAGGCAACTCTCATCCCTTCAATCGCTTCCATGACAGCATTTATCACATGAGGTGAAGTCTCGAATATGTTTGGCCACACGTAATTCAGCAGGTGGATCAGAGCATCCTCGCAACCCAAACCAGCAACTCCCAAAGCCATGTGCTTGACAGCAGAAGCTGCAGTCTGCCTGTGTACCAAATCTCTATCCATCAGGGCATCCTCGAGCAGCGGAGTCACTGCATATATATAGTCTTTGCCCATTTCACCAATGTACTCGAACAGGAAGGAGAGAGATTTCAACACACCATTCTGCACATTAAGCTCTGGGACGCGATACTCATTCATCAGGGCTGGCAGAACTGTAAAAGGTGAACAGGTTTCTGCAACAATAGCAATAGCCACAGTTGTGCAAACGCGGTTTTGACGTTCCTGAACCTTGAGATTGTTCAGAAGAGTAGCAAGGACATCTTGTGGGCCAATGGCTTTAGCAATATACCCAAAGGTGTTCACAGTGGCTCGCCGAATACCCTTCTTGTGTGCCTTAAGCATCTCAAGCAGCTCAAAGCATATTCGCATCCACTCCCTGGCAGGCACAAACTCAGCTCCACGATCAGCAATCCGACCAACCAAATCAATACAATTTTCCTGGACTTTCTCATGCCTATTCTTCAAAATGGGTGTCAATCGGGGAAGCAAATCCTTGATGGGAGGAGTCATTTTCGTCATACCAATAACATTCACAATGGCCTTGAGAGCTCCCAGAATTGAACCCAGAACTTCAGGATATTCTTCTCCCAAGTACTCATATAGGACAACACCAAGATGACCCATTAATTGCTCCTCCTGGCACTGCTTCATTACCACAGCAATCCTTGAAATAAGATCTGCTGCTTGCTGTCTCACTTTTGCACTTTTGTTATTCAATCGCCACTTTATGGTACCACAGATCTGAGGAAGATATGGTTTCACTCTTTGTCCAAGAGAATTCACAACTGCACCGAAACCATTAAGCATTACATTGGCATCATCACTGGTCTGCTCTTGGAAGGCATAAAGAATTCCATCAATAAGCAGCTCTTCCAACCTAGCATCAATGTCAGATGCACCCAAGTTTGCAACAACCTTCTCAATTGTTTCCATAACCATTCGCCTATAAGGTTCACTCTCATCTTTAAGGTCCTCGACTATTCTCCCTACAATATCAGCAACACCAACTTTGTTGGCAATCTCCACAGTGGTTTCCACAAGCTGTTTATAGTTTCTCCTATCTAAAGCCATCCTTCTAACCCAGAAATTCCTGAAGAACTCTGGAAGAATATCACTTCGAATATAATCAGCTTCCACTCCTTCTGTACTCACACACTGCTTCACCACTTTCAAGACAATTTTCTTCATTTCTTCATCAGGAGACTGGAACTCACGAATCAGAATAACCATAACTTCCTTGGTATAATAACTGGCATAGATCGCATCCATAAGAGGAATGATAAAACCGATGGACTTCAAAAATGCAGCCAGGACCTTACCTCGGTGAGATCGGATACCCTTCCACAATGGCTTCAGGACTGAGTCAAAGCTTTCAATACCATATGGGGCTGCTGCCTCAGCAAGAGCAGCAAGAGACAAAGCAGTAATTGTCCTCACCTTCTGATTCTCATCATTAAGACCATGTTCTATAATTTCCACAAGAGACCTAAGATGAGGGAGAACAGCACAACCAATCAAAATGGCAATTTGCTGAACAATCTTGATACCAGTGTGACGCGCTTGCCACGATTTCTTACTCTGGCACACAGCTTTCAAAAATGGTAACAGCGCAGGAATCCCAAGGGCAGATGCAACAACACTAAAAGCTCTAGCGGTTGTGTTCCTAACATACTCATCAATGTTATCAATATCAGGACGCATAGCAGCAATCATAGTTGCCAAACCAGCTGCCTTACTCAAATTAGAAATGATCTCTCTTCCCTCGACTCGTGCATAGTAGTCTTCATCAATCAACAAAGGCTCAATAACGACAAGAATCTTATGCACATAAGGCCTAACCAACTCATCTAACTTGTAAAGCACCCTATCAATAACCTTAACTAAAAGATGCCTCTCCTGATCTTCTAAAGTGGGTTGCATAAGTAAAGGCAAAATTCGATTAAATAAAGGACCTGCACCAAATTCTCTTGCCTTGTCAGTAAGCTGCCTCAATGCAGTCTTCCTCTGTGGAGGTGTGCCATTCTTCACCTTCAATAACAGCTTCATAATCTTTCGCTCTTTCTGCTCATCTGGCGACAGCTCCTCCTCTTCGTCCTCATTCAACAATGCCCCAAAATACTGATAATCCTCTGGCTTCATAAATGGCAACCCACCCGGTGCCTCCTTTGGCACATCAAACTGCTGCCCACGATTCTCTTCGGGAATTTGGTATAACGGAGTCCCCATAGGTGTGGGCGTTGCAAGTAATTTCCTTGCCGGAGTCCTTATCGGCACATAGGAAGCAGGTGGATCCAAAATCTTATACCCTTCCAGTGGAAACATCGTGTCAAGCTCTTCATCAGTCAATGGACGATTTCTTTCTTCTATATCCTTCTCCCACCTCAACAAATTATACTGTTCCGGCGTTATAGCACCACGCAGATTAATAGCACTTGGGGTGGGAGTAGCTACATCGATAGCTCCCACAGGAGTGACACCAGGTGTATAAGCAGCAGCAGGCGTGGCTCCTGCCATGGGCGTGGCACTGCCCATAGTCGCAGGTGTTTCATCCCACCTGGAACGCTGTCGTTTAGGTGTAGGAGTTGCCAAACCTTTCGGGGTGGCGTCCCAAGCCATTCCAGCTGGCGTGGCACCGGGAGTTGCTCCTCCGGATGGGGTAGCATCCGCATCAGCTGAACGCCCCGGCGTCGGAGTCTCGTCCCATCTATTCCGTCTCCCTGCAGACGGGGTGGCATCAGAAACTCTCCCTGGCGTTGGAGTGGCATCCCACCTACCAATACCCGGCGCTGCCGCATCTGGCAAATCCCAATCCGACGTCGCTTTAGCCTTCTTAGCAGCAGGAGCTGCGGCAGCAGCTGCGCCACCGTCCTGAGACTGGTCCCACCTGTTCCTCCTCTTGGAACCCCCCTCCGCTTTCGCAGCTTCTTCCTCTTCCTTCTTCTTCTTCGCAATAGCTTTCAAAGTCTCCTCCTCCTCCCTCTCCAACGCCTGCTGCCTCATGGCATCGGCATAGGTCCTCACACTCGGATCAGGCGTCTTCTCACCAGCAGCAAACGCATCATGCCTATCCGGCGACAACACTCGATTCAACCTCCGCCTCCTGTAATCATCTTCTCGGTCGATGATCTTATTTGACGGCTTCAGGAACCCTGAGCTGTTGTCCTCATCGGCTCCTCCACGTGGCAGATTGTCATAGACATTCTTCGGCGCCGTGTAGGACAGCTTCCGTACAACCTCCGAATTCATAGCGTCGTTGTTGGCATCGTCCTCGTCGTTGACGGGAATCGAAGTAACATAAGCGTCGCGGTCGGTTCCGCCGTAGAGATCGCGGTCGTAAGTAACGGAATCCAGCGACGCTATCTCTTGTTGCATCCGCTTACGCTCTTCTTGCGTTTTCGCGATTTCATCATCCATGATTTACCAACGTATGTGCGTGCGTTTCTTGTTGAAACCCTGCAAAATTTCAAGAAATTTAGCTACTGTAAATCCGAGCAAAACGAGATTGACGATCGAAAAGAGAAATGAAGTGACCTGAATTAGACGAGAGTGTTTGTAATGGATTTAGGGATTGATTTGATGATATTTGGCATTTTGGGGGCACTGGTGTGGTTTATAAACGATGGGCTGGTTAACCGACTAATAATAAATTTTGGGCTTGGGCTATTTGGGCTTTTCTTCTATTTATTACAAAGCCCATAACAAATTAAGTATAATTTTTTTTTTTTTAAAGTGATCCTCTATAATAAAATGAAATTTTATTAATTGAAATTTTGTTTGAACTTTTAAATCTCTTTTGTTATAGAAATTTAATAGGAAAGCAAAATTTGATGTGTTTCGGTATCAATAAAAGATTAATAATATTGTTACTTTTAAGTTTAACTTATTAGAATTATAATATGGTTAATAGTTTTTGTTTTTATTTTTATTTTTTGTAAGTTTATTTTTAATACTTTTTTTTTGGAAAAAAAAACCAGCCCAGGTTGGTTTCCATGTATCTCCGTCCTGACCCACGTAAACTTGATTTTTGAATCAGATTGACTCGTCTTAATATGGTGATTTGACCTGAATACGTATTTTAGATCTAATTCTCATATCATAAAATCGTACACACCTCTAATTGTAACATTCAATTATACATTAATAATTGTTTTATATGGCTTACCACGGTACCACCCTTTCTATATTTACAATTTAACTATTTAAGAATAAATAAAGCAAAAAAAAAAATTGTATATCATCTAATTTGCACCCATACCCCAGGACTTGGTACTCCGCTATGTACAACAAATACAAGATAGTAACTTGGAGGAGCAATCGTAGCCGTTGGTGGCGCCATCACAGAGACTTGAAAATTTTCTGGCCCTATATTAATCAACTTCTCTATAGCCAATTCTAAAAGCCTCTGACCCATTGAGAAACCATGTGTTGTAAACGGTGGAGCGTACATGGTCACTTTTAAATGTACCAAACTCACCTCTAATTTCTTCAATTTAAACTCAATGACAAAATATTGGCCATAGTTTACCGTTTTACCCCTGAAGGTTGATATAATGAACGGACGATCTGAAACCAATAACGGATCTAAGTACGGTGGGTAAAATTTCTCAACTCGAAGCTCTGTTGGGTATTTCACATCGGTGAAATTGTAATTATAGTTTGGGTTACTTCCGGCCACTAAAATCTTTCCATCCGGCAAAACTGCTGATGTGGAATGAGACATGCGTGGTATAGTTGTTGCGGTTAGCTCAAAGAATTGTCGGGTTTTTGGGTTTTCCGGTTTATAGAGAACCGGTGTCGTATTCGGGTCATCAGCAAAACCCCACCCGGCAATGCCCTTCTTGGCTCCATTGATCATGAGAACATCTCCTGTGGGTAGTAGCAACATATCACCCATGACCCTCGGACTTGGCATCATCACCTTCTGCCACGTGGCACTAGGATTTGTTATATCAATCCTTCCACAATCTTTCTTTGCATCTACAAAAATTCCCTTACTAGCTAAATTAGCTGCCTCATGCTTTGCGCCACCACATATCAAGACTTCAGCTTTGATCACATTTGGGTTCGGGTCATGGAGCTTAATAGGTAACAATGCCGACATCGCGGATGATGGATAATTACGTGACCCACCGGGTAGAATAGGAAGTTCACGAATGATCTTGTTGATGGTTGGATTGAGTAGGATTGAGCGGTTGTTAGCGAAGATGAAAAGATTGCCATCCGTTGAGAGAAAAACAAAGGGATAGAGATTGTTTTCTTCTGGGTCAGAAGTCTCATGTAGAAATGGTAGTTGGTAGTTTTTTTTACTAGACACTCCATTATTGGGCACGTATTCGTAATTGAACATTTGACGACCTCCGACCACTATGAAACTGCCATCCGACAAAATTTGCTGTGTAGAATACCTATTAACAAGCAATAATTAAAATCATACGTCCTTATAAATCATTGAACGTTCAACCCAATAATATCACACCATATGATATGAATATTCAATCATATATCTAAAACCTTATTGAACCCGTATCTCTGTTACTCATTTATTTATATTCATTAATATCTAAAACCTTATTGAACCTATAAGCTACATTAAATCTTAAACCCAATATTTTTATTTAAAGAAAATGTTTAATTTGTGTGTGGAAAACAATTTTCAATGATTAGGATATGATTTGAAGTTTTTTTTTTTTTTTTTTTTTTTTTTTTTTTTTTTTTTTTTTTTTTTTTTTTTTTTTTCTGTCTATAATGAAATTTAATTTCCCCAACCTTTTAACCATTACCACTACAAACAAATCTAACTAATTAACTTCTAAAATTACCATAAAATTCTATTGAATGGTATAAAATTGATCGAAAACCAATCTTCTATGAACATATTTGTCTGAATTTCAAATTAAATGGATTCCTATATATACAATTAAGCAGAGTATGTAAAAGATACCATCTTTTGCCAGCAAGTGCACCTGTGAACTCCTCCCAATTACAAGTACTACACCCGGAAAGGTATCGTAAAGTTCTCTGGCCATCGCTCCACCCACCGGAAAGCACAAATGTACCATTAGCCGATAATCCACCGGCAGAGGCCCATGTATCTGTCAAGATCTGTTATAATCTAATTAAGCATTGAAGAAATAAATAGTACTTCTATATATTTTGAGCAGTTCAAGCATGTAATTAAGTAGCTACGTACAATCCTGATATTCTCTAGTTATGAAACGTATTACACAACGTGGTGTAATTGATTTCTGTACAGGATCTTGAACCTGATCAAACTCTTATATGCAATTAACCGATTTGAAGATGAAATTTACCTTGAGTGGCCTTATAGCAGCAGAGTCAATGTCAAATTCAACAGCATGAGCCCATAAATCTGCATTAGTTTTTATTTTTCTGCCAAGAATTCTAGTAGCTGAAGGCAACTGAATTTGTGATTTGCCAAACACAATACCATCAAACATGATTGCTTTATCAGTGTTAGGAAATATGAACATGTGCATAGCCGACACGCCTGAATTCTCAGAAGCCAGCTCCCACCACCCACCTCTGGCGCTGCTACCGCCATAGCCACCGTGGCATCCGCCAATGATGGGGGCCGTAAGGGATGAATTCTGGGTGTGCCAAAGATCATGTAGAAAAGTTGAGTAAACCCAGAAAGACAGAGGTAGAAGGAGCAGTGGTTTGATTAGGCAAGCCATTTAAAATAAAATAAAATAATGGTCCTCCCTTACTCATAATCTTCTTATATATATTGTCTAATTTTTGTCTCGTAAATCATGTGATACAAATTATAAATCAAATTTCCTTTTATATATATATATATATATAATGCAGAAATTATTTTGCTTTGTTGGAAAAGCACCAAATTAATGTTCAGTGACTTACGGGGTGGGTTTTTGAAGATAAATTTGGTCACTCTCTTTGTAGAAATGTTGAATGACGTGAACGGCAAGACGGAAACTTGCTTTTTTGAAGTATTACAATAAGACTCTCTTTGTAGACTTTGAATGACTTTTGCATGTGACTTGTATTTAATAAATGATTGTTAATTATTAATTTACAACTATTTTTAACGTTAACAATACAAAAAATGAATTAGTTCAACTGTAATGAATTATTATTATTGTTATGGTAAGTGATTATTTTGACCAAATACCTACGTGTTACTAAATGCGCAAAATTCTGTCACTTTCCTGAGAAAAAGAAATAGGAAACGAGAAAACAGAGGATGACAAATTCGATGGGGTCTGCTGCCTTTCAACGATTCTTCACAATCAATTTGACGTCTCACTGAAAATACTGATTAAATCAATAAAAACGTGTCATCATCACCATCTTCTTGTTCATGGAGTTTCCAATTAATTTATCAAAATAACGTGAGAAAATGTGAGGTCTCAATCAGCTTAAATTCTATGCTTTTTCAGGAAGCAATAAACTCTGAATCCAACGGTCAGGATCACCCGATTACATCAACTAATAACTGATTATTAGTTCACTAAACACTAAAAAAAATTTCCTGGTTAATCTCTCTCTCTCTCTCTGAATCGCTAATCAAAATTTCAAAATGGAAATTCCTGAAGAGCAAAGGGAAATGAGAGATGAATTGAGCAGCCCAATACCAAAGGGTGGTGTAAAAACCCTGCCTTTCATCATAGGTAATTAAATCCGACGTAAAAATTGTTTCGTTCAAAAATTCTCTGATATAGACGTCCGGACTGGAAAAGTTTCCATTGTTATGATAAACATATAATGGGGTGTGTACATTTTTATTTTTTTTGGCAGCAAACGAGGTGTTTGGGTTGCAGCCAAACATGATATTCTATTTGACTAAAGAATATAACATGGAAACCAGAAGAGCAACTAATGTAATTTTCATATGGGCAGCTGAGAAGAGCAACTAATGTAATTGTCATATGGGCAGCTGCTACAAATTTTTTGCCAGTTCTCGGAGCTTTTCTTGCAGATTCCCATGTGGGTCAGTACACCATGATCGGCTACGGGTGCATTGCTAGTATCTTGGTAATGCTTCATCCGAATTTATTTAGAGTGCGTTTACTGATCAAGGATTCTAACGAGGGAAAAAGAACTTGATTCTCTCATGATTCCCTTTTTTATGGAACTTGATTCTCGATTAGTATGTGCGCCATTAATTAAAGCAGATTATTCACTTTTATTGATGGACCATGTTGTGCCCTTTTTCATGTTGCAGGGCACGCTTTTGTTGTGGCTAACAACAATTTTTCCGGCGTTAAGCCCTCCGTCCTGTACTGCCGGAGGAGCTGGTGGTAGTTGCCGATTGGCAACTACGTTTCAACTGATGATCTTGTATGCATCTTTCGGTCTCATCTCAATGGGAGCTGGTGGTATCAGGGCTTGTTCATTAGCGTTCGGTGCTGATCAAGTGGACAAAGGCGACAACCACAAGAATTCAGGCGTCTTGCAGAGCTACATTAGTTGGTACTGCGTTTTTCTAACGATTTCGTATCTTGTTGCACTGACTTGTATAGTGTATATCCAAGATCACCTTGGTTGGAAAGTCGGTTTCGGTGTTCCTGTTGTGTTGATGGTGTTATCAGCTCTTTCGTTCTACTCGGCTTCTCCATTTTATATCAAATCCAAGGCCAACACTAGTTTGATCTCTGGACTTGTTCAAGTTGCTGTGGCGTCTTATACAAATCGACATATACAGTTTTCAGCTCAAGCCATGGATGACAAGTACCATCACAATAAGGAATCAACGCTTCTCATGCCGAGACAGAAGTTAAGGTAATACATATTATCAATCATTACAACACTAATCAGGTACAGGAAAAGATTTCAAATAGACATTGGTGTTAATTGAATTTTGTCGTTTTCAAGTTTTTGAACAAAGCGTGCATAATCAGAGATGCTAAAAAAGACTTGACCCAAGATGGAGAAGCCTCAAATCCATGGAGTCTATGCACAGTAGAACAAGTAGAAGAGCTAATAGCATTGATCAAAGTGATTCCAATTTGGTCGACAGGGATTATGATCTCCGTGACTGTGAATCAGACATCTATTCCGGTACTTCAAGTGAATTCCATGGACCGACACATTACTCCGAATCTTCAAATCCCTGCTGGCTCCTTCGGCATGTTCATGATCATATCTCTAAGAGTATGGCTCTCTACAATCGTGTCATGGTCCCTGTAGCGTCAAAAATCAGAGGAAAACCATCTGGATTAGTCGTGAAAGCAAGAATGGGGACTAGACTTGTTTTCTCTGTTGCAGCCCATGGCATCATGGGCAACCGCAGAGAGTGTCCGCAGAAGAATTGCAATAGAGCAAGGCGTTACAGGTGACCCGGAAGCTGTGGTGAACATGTCAGCAATGTGGCTATTGCCACAATACATCTTGAGTGGATTTGGAGAAGCTTTTAATGCAATTGGCCAGAATGAGTTCTTCTACGCCGAGTTTCCAAAAACCATGTCCAGCATTGCGGCTAGTCTTCACGGAGTAAGGTCGTCTGTGTCGACCCTAGCGGCATGTTTCATATTGAATGCTGTCGATTTTGTTACGACGAGAGGAGGAAAGAAAAGCTGGGTTACGAACAACATCAACGATGGTCATTACGATTACTATTTCTGGCTTCTTACTGGTTTAAGTATGGCTAATTTAATGTATTATATTGTTTGTTTGTAGTAAGGCTTATGGTCCTTGTAAAACGAATGCCACTAAAGTGGTTCCTGTAAAGGAAGAGGACTGCTAGGTTTTAATTTAATTAGTTTAACAAGTTGTTCATTTTACGCGGCAAGATCTCAACGGAGATGATGATGTATCGTGCATCCCGCTACATTTTAGATTTTGAATAGCAGTTTTTAGGTCTCAAGAAGTTGTTCATGAGACCTAAATGGTCACTTAGAATTATGCAAGCAACAAACAAAATTGTGAAAGTTAAAACTCTTGTGTGAACCCAGATTTTAAGGCTACGAGGCAATTGAATTTTGTGATAGGCCGAGCCAATCACACATCCTATCAAATGGGTTGGTCTAGTTTGTCTCTTCTTTAGCTCCTTTTCAAAAAAAATCAAAAAAGTTTTGTCTCTTGCTTGCGACTTTGTGGAACTTCTTTATTAAAGTGATTTCTTACTTTCTTTGATTTTTTCAGACAGTTTTTCCTCTTCCAATCACAACACCAACAATTCAATTCAAGTTTGAAAACAAACCAACAAACAAATTAGTCCCCATTCAAGAGTACCATCTACCAATTGTATAAGCAGGGCCGGCTGGCCGGACCTCTAGGCAACCGATGTTGTTATCTAACATCTCCAAGGGGCTCCCTAAATCCCCTCCTTAGCTAAAATGGGGAGTCAATTTTGTTTTAGAGCACTCCAAGAGACTCTCTAAATGGCCCCCTATTTTAAAGAGCCTCTTGATGGCTCTCCAAATGTAAGGAGCTCCCTATCTTCTCTCTCTTATTTTTTTTAAATATTTTTAAACTGATTTTGTTATTAAAAAAATGATATTAATTTTGTATTATTATTTGTTAAAAGTTTGAAGGTTGTTATTAAATAAATTTATTTATATTTTAAATTTAAAAAATATTAAAATATTAATGACTAACTAGAATAGAGAGCATGGTTTGAGTGATCTCATGAGAAGTTGCTAGCTAAAATAGCTAAAATTTAGGGAGTATGGTTGGAGATGCTCTAAGACCCCGTCTAAAATCAAGGTCCTATACTTTCATTATCAATAGAGGAGTGCTAGATACACTCTCTCAACCCACTCTCTCTTCTCCTTTTAACACTTGTCCTATATTGACTTTTTAGAAATAAATTTTAGAGCTATCATTAATGAATTGTTTTTGCATGTTATTTAAAATTCAAATCATCCACATCTTCCCAAATTGCCCTTTTTTTTACACCAAATTGTCATTTCCAAATATGTGAGCAAAAATCTTCAAAGGTAAAATGGGTTGAATAATATTTATTAAATTTATTTTATATTTATTTTTAAAAAATAGCAAATATATTATTAACAATATTTAAGTTATTAAAATACAATAAACATTGGCATCTTGCGTTTTTTAGTATATTTGAGTTTTGATATTATTAATGAAATTTTAATTTTTTTTAACTATATTTTTCAAATTGTGTAAAAATTATCACTTTATAAAATATGATGAACTTATGATAATATAGACAAAAAACGATAATTTTTCAAGTATAAACTATGTTTGTTATGATATTTTAGAAAATAAAAAAGAGGTATATAAAATAATAATAATATTAATATTTAAGAAAAGGACTTTGACAATTAGGTGTAAAAAAAGGGCAATTTGGGAAGTTATGATAGTTTGAATTGTAAATAATATGTAAAAACAATTCATTAATGATGAATCTAAAATTTATTTTTAAAAAGTAAATAATTGACAAGTGTCAAAAGGAGAAGAGATAGTGGATTGAGAGAGTGATTCTAGCACTCCTCTTATCAATATATATATTTTAACAATTAATATCCAATATTTTTCTTTCTATTTATTATTCAAAAATATCTCATTAAACTTATAAATTACCATTCACTCATATTTTTAAGTCAAAGATTCCTAATTTCAAGTAAACAACATTTAAGTGGACTTAAATACTCAATAACATTTTCTTAAAAAAAAAAAAAAATTACACTTTTATATTATTCCTTTTCTTTAAATGGTTAAACTTTTTTAATTATATATTCACGCTAAAATCTATTATTTTATATCTTCTTCTATATTCAATCAAACCATCCCATCCTCAAAATCAAACTCTCTCATTGTTTCACATACTTTTCACAAACATTTCAGGTTCAATTATTCCAAACTCTATTATTTTAATTTTATTTATTTATTTTGTTTTCAACTGTAATAGAATTATTTGTATTTTTTAAGATTTGATAACTGATAATCGGATATTAGACATGTCAGAAAATGCGAATCTGGATACGAAAAACTATAAAAAAAATATATAAAAAATAGAAAAATTATTTGAATCGAAAAAATGTGGTTTTGATAAATTCGTAACCAGTAGTAAAAAAAAATAAATTAAAAAAAAAAAAAAAGTGGAATCGTAAGGCCTCGTTTTAAATTTTCACCTAAGGTCCCAACTACCCTTGAACCGCCCTTGTGTATAAGTGACAACATTTAACTCTCTGCCATTGCATGGAACATGTGATATTTCTTATATCACTCATAAGTCATCAAGATTCTCAACTGAAAGAAAGAGAGAGAGGTCACAGTGCCTGTGGCAATGAGTCGCGAGAGCCGCGTGCGCGATAACTTAACATTAAACTAGCTAAAATGGACATACTCAACATAAAACACCATATGCACGACTAGGGGTGAAGCCAGGAATTTGTAACCAGTAGCAAATATATATATATATATATATATATATATATATATATATATATAAAGTGGAATCGTAAGGCCTCGTTTAAAATTTTCACCTAAGGTCCCAACTACCCTTGAACCACCCCCAATGTATAAGTGAAAACATTTGACTCTGCCATTGCATGGAACATGTGATATTTCTTATATCACTCATAAGTCATCAAGATTCTCAACTGAAAGAAAGAGAGAGAGGTCACAGTGCCTATGGCAATGAGTCGCGCGAGCTGCGTGCGCGATAACTTAACATTAAACTAGCTAAAATGGACATACTCAACATTAAACAACATATGCACAGCAGAGCGGTGTAGATATTTATTCGACTATATTTATAATCCGGAGTTATTTATTCCCACAATAAGATAAAGGTCTCCCTGTATATATAGTTATATACAATTTGTGTGGTGGAGCCTTTTTATTTTTTTTATTTTTATTTTTATTTTTTATTTTTTGACACTAAGGGGGCTGTTTGTTTTTTTATCTAAAGTCTTATAAGACCTCAATTTGTTAGACATATGGATAAGTCTTATAAATTAAGATACTATGATATGTTTATTTTTTTCATTTTGGATGACTTATTACAAATATAAAATTGATTAGGTTGTGTTAAGATTTCTTTAAAATTTGGAATTTTTGGAAAATTGATTTTTATGATTTTATTATGTGCGCATAAAATTATAAATGTATGAATTGATATAGAACATTTGTGGAAGTTTACTAAAATAGTCTACTATATCACTTTTTGAATAAGATAAAAGTCAAAAAAATTTACTATTTCTAAAAGACATATATATCTTAAAATAAGATATAAGTTAGAAAAACAAAAAAATTGATTTATCTTAATTTAAGATATAAGAGGCAATAAATCTTATAGTGCCCCTAACCAACATGCCAAAGGTTGCAATAACTTATAATCGAAGCAAAATATAAAAGTAATATGAACACTTGAATGTGTTTCGCATGACACTTATTACAAATTCAACATTTACGCATAAAATATCTTCATTCTTCGATAATAAAGTTGTTATTATAATATTATATTATAATTTGTACTACCTTTTTATAATGGGGTGTCCCACAGGGCACTTTCTTTCTGGTTACTGCAATTCGTCTTTATCGTTACACAGCGAAGTAAAAGACCATAAATTGATCCTCCATGGAAATGGAATCTGTTTCAAAGAAGACGAAAATGGAGAAACAACCGCTTATGAGCAGCAGCAACCCAACAACACCAAACCCAAACCCAAAGGGTGGTATACGAACTTTGCCTTTCATCATAGGTAAGTAATTAATTAAACTTCAACATTCAATTCAATCAACTGTTTCTGTTAATTTTGATTAGAATTTGTTTCAGATATGATAAATTTTTTTATGGGTTTTGATTTTTTTGGACAGCAAATGAAGCGTTTGAGAGAGTGGCGAGTTTCGGGTTGGCCCCAAACATGATATTCTATTTGACAAGAGAATACAACATGGAAACCAAGAGCGCAGCTAATATACTTATGATCTGGTCAGCTGCCACTAATTTGTTGCCAGTTGCTGGGGCAATCGCTGCAGATACTTATCTGGGTCGTCACCGGATGATCGGTTTCGGGTCCATTGCTAGTCTCCTGGTAAATAATATTTCATCCAGATTTTGATTCAACAACTTCTTTCATTTTTCCTGCTTATATACGCTTTTGGGTCCGATGGGTATTACTAATATGGTATCAGAGCCTGGTTGCCCCAGGAATTCTGGGAATCTGTATCTAGTGGTTACTAAAATTTATGGTATCAATTAATAGTACAAAATGGGTTCAAATGTTACAGGGGATGATACTGCTATGGTTCACAGCTATTTTTTCCAGAAGCAAGACCATCTTCTTGTGGCCAAACAAGTGAAATTTGTGAATCAGCAACAACAAACCAACTCATGTTGTTGTATGCATCTTTTGGTCTCATGTCAATTGGGGCTGGTGGCATAAGAGCAAGCTCTGCACCCTTTGGTGCTGATCAACTTATTAAGGGAGACAACAACCTGAACATTGCAGGCGTGTTACAGAGTTACTTCGGCTGGTACAGTGTTTCGATCACAGTTTCGTATATTGTTGCGGTGACTTGTATTGTGTATATTCAAGATCACTTTGGTTGGACTGTTGGTTTTGGAATTCCTGTTCTGCTCATGTTGTTGTCTGCTATATCATTCTTCTTGGCTTCTCCGTTTTATGTCAAGTTGGATCCTGACGCGAATTTGCTCACCGGCCTTGCACAAGTTGTTGTGGCAGCTTATAAGAATCGACAAATGAATGTATCATCACAGGCCACAGATGAAATTTACCATCAGAAAGACGCGTCAAATCCTATCATGCCAAGTGAAAATTTAAGGTATCTTCGGATAATCATCAAAGCTTTTCTACGTGTTTTTTTTGTTGAATATGTTGGTAGAGATTGCAAAATCAGCTGAACGTAGTAGTTTACTTGAATTACTATAATCATCAATTCTCTGTGTTATGCTTTATAACAAATGTTGCAACTCTCCTCAGGTTTTTGAATAAAGCTTGCATAATTAGAAACCCTGAACAAGATTTGACCCCAGATGGAAAAGCTTCGGATCCATGGCGTTTATGTACAGTAGATCAAGTAGAAGAGCTAAAAACAATGATCAGAGTGATCCCAATTTGTTCGACAGGAATCATGGTTTTTGTGAATGTGAGTCAAGGCTCTTTAGGAGCACTTCAGGCGAAGACTATGGACCGACACATTACTCGAAATTTCGAGATCCCTGCAGGCTCCTTAGGCTTGTTTATGATGCTAACTCTAACACTATGGATTGCTCTCTACGATCGTGTCATCATCCCTTTAGCATCAAAAATCAGAGGAAAACCATCTCATCTAAGCACGAAACAGAGAATGTCAATTGGACTAATTTTCTCAGCTCTATCAATGGCATTATGGGCAATCGCAGAGACTATGCGCCGCGATCTAGCAATCAAACAAGGGTTCTCAGACAACCCAACAGGTGTGGTGAACATGTCTGTTATGTGGCTATTGCCACATTTCATCATGGATGGCTTGGCAGAGGCTTTCTACATGGTCGCGGCAAACGAGTTCTTGTACTGTGAATTTCCTAGAACCATGTCTAGCATGGCTGTTGGTCTCAGCGGAATTGCGATGTCTGTGGCAAGCCTGGTAGCAAGTTCCATATTGAATGCCGTTGATTATGTTTCTAAAATAGGAGATCAGGAGAGCTGGGTTTCAAACAACATCAACAAGGGTCATTATGATTACTATTTCTGGCTTCTTGCTAGTTTTAGTATGGCAAATTTTGTGTATTATCTTAGTTGTATCAAGGCTTATGGTCCTTGTAAAAAAATGGTCAAGGGTGGGTTATGGTCCTTGTAAGAGAGGGAATTGAAGGAAGCAGCAATAGCTATCCAGAGAAACTAAAGTACTAGTGTTGTGTTTTCTGTCTAATATGTTGAAACAAGTATTAAGTTATATGTTTTTGTAAACTTTTAAACATATTAATATCAAAAACCATCCAATATGGTTTGGTGGTAAATGACGTTCATTCAGTCTAGTAATGTTTTAGTTTCGAGTTCTCTCACCTTGGGTGGTAGTATATCATACTTACATACAAGCGAGCATTACTTTGGGTGGTTTGACGATAAATGACGCTCATTCAGTCTAATAATGTCTCGAGTTGCGGCACAATTGGTTGTGGTATATCATATTTACATTCAAAGCTAGTATTATTCTTTGGGATATTTTTTTACGCCCACAATAAGATTTAACAATGAAAGCAAAATAAAAAAATTAAACTGAGTTTCGTGTGAGTGTTATAGTATTTGATAGTTTTATAATTAATTTTATTAATTATAGAAGTGGATATTCGAATTGTAAAGTTGATTTTGACAGGATGACAAGTATTGAGCAGAAATGCATGTGATGGTGTCAGATTTTTTTTTTTTCCTTATAAGACAAGTATATAATAGTAAATACCACTAGACATCACATGTTAAATTACAATATAAAATTATTGTCGGTAGTTAATTAATGGACTCGAATCAATAGTCTAAAAATGGTGTCTTAATTTATGTATAACCAATCAAATTGGGACATGTGTCTACATCTTCTATAAATGTAGACATATATTCTAATTTGGTTGGACATAAATTGAGACATTACTTTTGGACAACTGATTTGAGTTCTTAATTAATTTGTAATATTTATCAAAAAGGTTTTATATTATAAATGTACAATACAAACTCACCTGATATTAGTAAAGTAGAGGGAATAGGGGAAAATAGAACCAAATGAATTTGGTTTTGTGGGAATATCACCAAATTATTAATTCTATGTTTTTTAGCACCAAAATATGTGGTGAGACTGGAATAGCCTCACTTATTCTTTTACTTTTCTTTTTAGTTTTTAAATTTCTCTATCTTTCTTCCTCTCTCTTTTGTTTTTTTTTTTCAAAGACCTCCTTTGATCCATCAATGGATGTCGAATATGCCTCAAATGGAGGTCGAAAAGACCTACATTATAGGTCGAAATGACCTCGACCTCCATTGGTGGTCGATGAAGAAGAAGATAAAAAATAAAAATAAAAATCTAGAAATTAAAGGCCCATCCTGCAAGCCGTTTTTTGTTTTTGTTTTTGTTTTTCGAAAAGAAAAATGAAAATGAAAACAGTGTTTTTGGTTTCATTTTTGAATTCCAAATACGCGTCTAGTAGCATTTACTGAAATCCGTATTTTCAAAATAAAAACGAAAAAAAACGCGTCTGGTAGGATAACCGAAAACTTTCGAAAATTGAAATATCAATTTTTAAATTTTGTTTAATATTATAACAATTATAAATAAATGATTAAATAATTAATTAAAAAAAACATTTTGTAATTTAATTTAGGGTTTACAAATTTTAATAGTTGAAGAGGAAGAGGAGGAAGAAGAAGACCAGATCGGCGGGAAGCGACGCAGATCGACGGCGATCGGTGGCGGGAGGAAGAAGAAGAAGAAGGAAGAAGAAGAGATCTCGGCGGCGAGATGCAGAGCAGATCTCGTCGGCGGGAAGAAGAAGACTCTGCTCGTCGGCGGGAAGAAGAGGAAGAAGAAGAAGAAGAAGAAGAGATCTCGGTGGCGAGGCGGCGAGATGCGAAGCAAATCTCGTCGGCGGGAAGAAGAAGACTGCTCGTCGGCGGGAAGAGGAAGAAGAGTGCTCGTCGACGGGAATATGAAGAAGAGGAAGAAGAAGAAGAGGAAGAGGGAGAAGAAGAAGTCAGTGAAATTTTTTTTTTTATTAAAATAAAATACATATTAATGATATGGGACCCACTTCATTTGGAAAAAAAAAAAACAAATTCAAGAAAAACAAGTTTTTTTTGTTTTTCAAAATTTCCACTTTTAACACTTGTTATTGTTTTTGAATTTTGAAAATAAAATGAAAAACGGTTATATTACGCGAATTCTAAATCATTTTTAGAAAATAAAAACAAAAACAAGCTGAAAACAGCCTGCAGGACGGGCCCTAAGTCTCGGCTAGTTTGTCGAGACTTATTCCATACTAGCTGAGACTTATTTCTAACTACCCGAGACTTATTTCTAAATACCCGAGGCTTATTGCCAACTACCCGATAATTATTTCCAAATATCCAAGACTTATTTCTAGAATTTTTTTTTAACTATGGAGGTCGTCGAAACGACCTCTAATGGAGTCAACTATTTCGACAACCTCCATTGGAGGTTTGTTCGACCTCTGCTAATGGATCAATGGAGGTCTTTGGAAAAAAAAAAAAAAACAGAGGAGAGAGAGAGAGAGAGAGAGAGAGAGAGAGATTTAAAAAGTAAGAAAACAAAAGTAAAAGAATCAAGGGCAATTTTGGCAGAACTCATTAATCGATGCTATTTCCATAAGAATTATTAACCTGGTGACTTTTTCTCCAATAACCTTGGAAAGAGTGCCACATAAAAAAGATCCCAGTACAGTATCTAGTTAAGCTTCTGTCAAGTGTCAACCGTTGGATTTACAGATTGGGTTTTTTTAACCTTGAGTTGCCCAAAAACCATGTTATCTTGGTGGCGTGTTTGTAAAGTAAATTCTTTACCGGTAAAGTTATTATTGAGTAGAAATTTTAATACAAAACCGTATGTTATTTGATGTTCAATTAAAAAAAAAAAGAAGGGAAAATTGCACAAATTTACCCTAACGTTTCCCATTATGGCATAATATTCAACTAATGCCTTTAATTGCACAAATAACCTCTCTTGTTAGTCAACTTCGGTTAAAGATAACCATTGAGCATTATTTTTTTTGAAAGCCCAAAATTGCCCCTGCACTTTATTACAAAAAAATCTTAATTACCCTTTATTTAAAACATTATCTACTTTAAATTATTATAATATAAAAAATAAATACTAAACATAATCCTTTTTAAATAAAAAAAATTCAAAATAATGTATTAAAAACAAAACAATTTAAGAAAACGTTATTTTGAGAAAATACAATTTAATAATATATTAAAAAAAAAAAAACGTTATTTTGAGAAAATATAATTTAAAATTATGCAAGTCCAATATGAATAGTGGTAATGTGCTACATATTTTTGAAATATAAAACATATTTTTATTTATTTAAAAAGGATTATGTTTAGTTATTTTTTTTTTAAAAATTTTTGAATCAAAATATAATGCGTAATTTATATTGAGTCAAATTATTTTGTCTTATAGAGATGAACATTGAACAAATTTTCGGTGCTACTGTATTTTATTATGACAAATGATTATATTTTTATTTCAAACTCTTGATGATTTTATTTATATTTGTGTTTAGAATACTAGACATAATCCTTTTTAAATAAATAAAAAATTCAAAAATAATATAATAAAAACAAAACAAAAATAAAAAATATGTAACACATTACCACTATTCATATTGGACTTGCATAATTTTAAATTATATTTTCTCAAAATAACTTTTTTTTTGTTTTGTTTTTAATATATTATTAAATTGTATTTTCTCAAAATAACGTTTTCTTAAATTGTTTTGTTTTTAATATATTATTTTTGAATTTTTTTTATTTAAAAAGGATTATGTTTAGTGTTTAATTTTTATATCTAATAATTTAAAGTAGATAATGTTTTAAACAAAGGGAAATTAAGATTTTTTTTTGTAATAAAGTGCAGGGGCAATTTTGGGCTTTCAAAAAAAAATCATGGTCAATGGTTATCTTTAACCGAAGTTGACTAACAGGAGGGGTTGTTTGTTCAATTAAAGACATTAGTTGAATATTATACCATAATGAGAAACGTTAGGGTAAGTTTGTGCAATTTTCCCAAAAAAAAAACGTTTTAAAGTTAGCTAATTGTTTGATAATATATTTTTAATAGAACTATTGATTGTTTGAGAAATTATTTTCAATTAAAAAGGTTATTATATGGTGAAATATATAATTCGTAAAGGGTAATTATAGACATAACATAATTTTTTTAATACTAAAAAGGCCTTTTTTTTTTTTTTTTTTTTTTTGTCTTGAGTTTCTTGACACTACAACTAAATTTAAACAAAAATTTCGTAAATATTTATAAGAATTTATAAATTATTTTTTCTATAAAATATTTAATTATAAAATTCAAGATAATGATTTGTTGGGATGTCATGTCATTTGGATCCTTCCACTCCGGTGAGTAGTCAATAGTATATAAAGACTGCTTTAATTTAATTTGTTGTGAAGAAAACAATTAAAAAGCTTTGTTCTCATTTTAAAATAATTTATATTTGTTCTTTGAGCAAATTACACCAAACTCCCCTGAGGTTGCTTTTTCACATGCGGAAGCAACTTTATCATTTATTGACACTTACCTCCCCTATCGTCAGTCAACGGTCGTCAAACTTAACCTTTGACCTTGTGAGGAAGGGTAATTTTGTCTTTTAACACTTTATAAACTGTACAGGTCAGACTTATTTAATGCATGTCAGACTTATTTTTCATTTTTTATATTTATTTTCATAACTTTTCTCACTATCAAAACACCAAAATTTTATATTTTTTCTCTCAATACAATTTTCCAGAAACCAAACAGAAACAAATTTTCATTCATAAAAAAAATCCAGATACCAAATGCAAAACAAGTCTTCTGAAACCAAATTCAAAACTATTTTTCAATTATCATAACTTTTGTATTCAATCAATTTCTAAATAAAATAAAAAAATGAATTTAAAAAAAAAATGCTGGTCCATTCATCACTCATTAGCAGCTCCACCCAAATCCCTAGCCACCTTCTAAGTCTCTAACCACCATCATCAACCCAGAACCACCATCACCAACCCACCTTTTCTTCTCCAAATCATCAAACAACTATCTTCATAAACCCGGATCATAAAATCAAAAATCCCACTCACACAACAACTAATCCAAAAAATTCTTTATTATTTCAATCAAACAAATCCAATTTTCAAGTGTATGTCTAGAAAATTAAACAAGTTCGTAGTCATTCATTCAACAAGTTCACAGCAAATCGAACTCCGCCAACAGCAACCGCACTCCGTCAACTGCAAAAAAGAAAAAAGAGGAGAGAGCGGCGGGGAGAGAAAAATAGAAGAGAATCGGGAGAGAAAGAGAAGAAGAGAACGTTGGAAGAGGAAGAGAAAGAAGAGAATCAGGGAGGGAAAGAGAGAGAGATCGGCCGATTTGGGGTTTTTTATTTTTGGGGTTTTACTGTTTTAGGTTTTTGATTGGGGAGAGAAAGAGGAAGAGAAAAAGAAAGGCAGTTGGGCGGTGGTGTTTGGGATGGTGTTGATGATAGTGATGTTTGAGTGTGGAGTTGATGATAATGATGATGGTTTGATTTTGGGTTGGTGTTTGATTTTTTGATTTTTTTTTTTGAATGGTATAAATCGATTACATAGAGTTCTTTAAAAAAAAAAAATTACTTTTTTATATTGTTTTATTTTTAAGATATTTTTAATTTTGTTAATATTTAATTACCCATCAATTTCTGATTTCCGTTATTAATTTTTTTTTATTTTTTTATGATCGAATGAGAGAGAGAGAAAGATTTAGTTTTTTATATATTTTAATTTTAAATTTAATTTGTTTTGCTTTGTTTTTTTATTATTTGTAATATTAATTTTTTTTTAAATATTTATTTTTCTTTTGTGTTTAAATGAATGAATTTATATATTTTATTTATATATTTTATTTTTTTCTTTTTTTATTCAACTCTTAATCTACACCATCCATCTTTGTGATGAACGGTTGGAGATCAATTTAGGAAAAAGTTTAATTTTAAAAATAACGTTTCCAAATTTGTATGGTTTTTTTTTTAAATAAATAAATTAGTTTTTGTCTTTTTATGGGGTTATAAAAGTAAATAGACATACTTAGGGGTATTTTGGACTTTTGCATGG
>CM059871.1:41277409-41282409 GCA_030490815.1 Acer saccharum
AAATCGAGGTCTGTTGTCTCTGGTGACACGCATGTTCAATTTGTAATGTTTAGTGGATAACGCTCTCTTTTTGCATAATTATTACACTAGATTTTTCTGCTTTTCTTTTGACTTCGTGAGTCAAGAGTTTTTAGAAACTAAAATAGTAAAATTCAACACACTAATATTCTAATTAACTTCAACTTTGAGGATAAATAGTCCTTAATTACTATTCGAAGGGTCTCAATTGGATTTGGTTTATCACTCTACATTAGTTTATGCATAATATATATATATATATATTATACAGATCAAATTTTAGAATTTTTTAAAGGTTTGATCATGGGATCGTGTCTCTAAGTTATAGGATAACATCTAGAAAATAACTATAAAAGGAAAAAGTTATTCACTCAATTACTGCAATGTAGAAACATGACAATAAATGTTTTACTAATTGCCGAAAGTTTTTTTTTTTTTTTTTTTTTTTTGCTCTTAAGTTAATAATCTCGACAGCATAATATAGGATAAATGATTACTTTTATTTATAAATTTAATTTTAAGATCTATCTAAAATTTTATTAATGGGTTCGACAAAGTTAATAGAAATGAAATATAATTAATGTAATTTTATGTAATAATCTCTAAACGATATTTGAGTAACTCCTTAATTATCTTTCAATGTCATTTAAATGTACACGGTACATATAAGGAATGAAATTAATTAGTTGGGGGTAATTTATAAAGAAGATTATTAATACTTAAAAGGCAAAACTTTATCTTATAAATTTTCTATAATTTTTGTGTTTTAATTGGAAAAGGAGTTAATTTATTTGATATATATTCTGATTTCTTGTACAAAAAATCAGAATTACCCATAAAGGCAAAGACAAAAAAATCCAAAACTAGTTGTTTGTCCATATATATATATATTCATGTATGAATGGTTTTTTTTTTTTTTTACTCTTTAAATAATTCATATAAGTTAATAAAATAAAAAAAATAGAGAATCATATAAAGATAAAATTATATATATATATATATATGTATGTATACTTGAAAGCTGACCTAGAATGCAACTCCACTTGAGGAAAAATCTCTCTACACTTTGCTGTTTAATAGATAAATGTGAGTTTATATTTACAATATGTTTGAATACATCAATGGTATTAGTGGTGAGATTCATTTTGAAGTCTCCAACCACAATGATAATAACCCTTGGTATAAAATAACATAGATTTTTTTTGTACTAAAAAATGACTATTAGTGATTAATGTATTAATATTTTAATTGTCTATTTACTAACAAAATTTACATTGATAGATATAATTTAATGTAGCTTTTACAATATATTCCAAAATAAATACTTTGATGATCTTCAACATTTTCTAACATTAAATGATGATAATTTAATCATAGATTTAAACTTGACAAATTTAATGTCATTTAATTACAAAAGGAATTGGGTCACTTTTTGTACCTCTTCGTACAACAATTCAAAAATTACCCATATTGAAGTAAAAGTCTAGAAAAAGTTAAAAACTTGTATAAAGGAAAATCCACAGAGTGTCTAACCAAATAAATTGAAAATATACCTATAAATAATCAAATATTTTACCTGAATGTGACCCTCCAAAAATAAAACCGACAAGGACAAAATTGTCATATTGGAAAATTTGATATGCAATTCTTACTACAAATATTGGAAAATTTAAGATCATACAGTGATGATTCAAAGTGAGTTATTTTATATTTTAAAAATCTAACACGGGAAGATCAAACTATCTATATACACAGTTCAGATATCTAAACCAATTATATAAAGAGACATTTAAGAAAGTTAATAAATAGTAAATTTGTGTTGTTGATATAAATTTGTTAAATGCAAATTAAAATGCGATGGGGGGGGGGGGGGGGGGGGGGGGGATGTGAGTGACGTGACTGTTGGCCTGTTGTGGTTTGATTTTGTTATGAGAAAGCGAAAGAGATGGAGATGCTAGAGACTACTAGAGACTAGTAGAGTAATGAGCCCCATGCGGCTGTCACGGGGGTTTGGAAAAATAATTCTAACACTAGATGATGTATGATCACATCAATGATCATACGATTCATATCTAAAAGCTTAAATTGATAGGATGAGATGATTTGAATAAGGACCCATTGGGTAAGGTTATGATAGCATGTTAGAAGGGACCACTGCCCCCTGAAGTTTTCAAAATTTACAATTTGGCTCTAGTCAATTTTTATAAAATTCTTAATTTTTAGATATTTATGCTTTTACCTCTATTTCATTTTTTATTTTTCTAATATTAATTATTTGAAGAAATTTTCTAATGTTTCTATAAATTAACTAGACATTTAGAGCTTGTTTTTAATGCCTGAAATCATAATATTTTTCACTCAAATCACGTAAAAATTATATTTGATTCTATATATGGTATTTCTTCATATGTATCTTAAATATAAATGAAAATCTAATTATAACATATATGTTCTATCTTAATTAATATTATTTTCTCATTCAAATAATTTTGTTCTCTCTTCCAATCTTACTTATCTAACCCTAATACCATGTTATACTTCCGATATGATATTTATTTTAATATAATCAATATGTGTTAATTTATACGATTAGAACATGTCAACCAAACATATACAATTTATATTTAACTATTAACATATTTTATCAAACAAACTTTTATCATCTTTTAAACTTAAACTAGTTTTTGAAGGTTATAAAAATACTAGGAATACAATTTAAATTTTAATTAGTTTAATTTCTAACTCTTAACACTATTATTGTATCATGAATTAAAGCCATAAGGTTTTTCTATATTATTTTTAGAGTAATTTTAGACATTTCAACTTTATATCTCAACATGTATTCCAACTACTAATGTATCAATTGTTACTCATTAACATTATTTTTTTATTAATTTTTTCTTTTAACATATCCTCTAAAACACATATTAATATAACTCATTATTTTATGGTGCCCCCATTGGAAACAATTTCTGGCTCCGTCCCTGATGTTAGAAATCATTAGACCTAAAAACTTAAACCGATAGGAAATAGCTCAACAATTGTATTTAAACACTCTAACAAGGACCCCCGGCATTCCCATGTCATAATCATGATCAAATGAATGTTTACGGTAGAAAGCTCGCCGTCGAAACAGCAACAGCAGCAGCACCGGAAGAAGAAGAAGAAGCAGCCTGCATGCAACCACAAGTAGATAGCCTGACTCATCTTCACTAGCGCAGGCAAGTATATATTGACTACTATCTTGCATCAAACCTTATTGTCTTTGCTTCAAATTGTTGTATTTTTTTTCTTTTAATTTGCTTTCAGTTATTCTACATTGAGAAATTGTCTGTTGATGTTACAAATGTGGGAGAACTAAACACAAGACGGCAGTACATGTACTGTCGATTGTTTTCTAGGCATTCCAAGTTCGTATTAATTAATCCTACTATATGGGTTCTATTTCTATCTCAATTCAAATCTATTATATGTTTGGAGGAAATCTACTGTAGGATAAAAACTTGAGTGCAGCGGGAAGTAAGATGCTGGAGTTTTCACTATGAATTGGCAAAAATCAGGCTTTTGGTGCTGATCAAGTGATCAATACAGGGAACAACAACCTCAAAAAAATCAGGCCTGTTACAGAGTTACTGCGGTTGGTATAATGTTGCCGTCACAGGTTCATAAATTATTGCGGTAACTTGTATTTCATGTATATATCAAGATCACTGGCTGGACTATTGGTTTTGGAATTCCTGTTGTGCTCAGTTCTTGTCTTCCATTTCATGTCTTAGTCCCTTTTATGTCAAGGAGAAACCTAAACTCAAATTTGCTCATCGACTTGGTTCAAGTTATTGTGACCTCTTATAAAAATCGCCATATAAACATATCGTCTCAAGCCACGATGAAATGTACCATAGGAGAAAGGATTCAAATCTTCCAAAAATTAACCGAGTAACAAGTTAATGGGTATATATATATATATATATATATATATATATATATTACTTGATGAATTCTAATTAAAATAATTTGTCTTTATATTCATTTTTGTAGGGAGTTTTTGAAATTAATTTTTTTTAATAATTATCTTTAGTGGTTATTTAGATATCTATTATACCAACATCATCTCGTTTTGACAGTAATAGTTAAAAATATATTTTTAAAAATATATTTTTAAAAATATTTCTGCTAGATACCGTTGAAACTTCATACAAGAAAATTAGGGGTTAGTTGACAGTTAAAAACTGTCAAGAATATCATTCTTGACAGTTTTTACAACTGTCAACAAAGCCATGTCAAGGATTATAATGACAGTTTTTTTTTTTATTATTATTATTTTTTCTTGACAGTTTTAACTGTTAAGATAATTTTTTTTTTTTTTTTTTTTTTTTAAATTTTCATTATTTATGATAATAACATTTTTATTTTTATACACCACCACCCCTGCCGGAGACCACAATCGCCGGCCAGATGCCGCCGCCGGAGTTGCCGACCACCGTCACCGGACCACTTGACGGCCACACCTCCACACGCCGGTGCCGGACGCCTACGTCGGACCACCGCTGCCACCACCACCACCACCGGCCACATTTCCACCGCCGCCGGTCCACCAGCCACCCGCTGCCGCCGGACCACCACCACCGGCCACACTTCCAACGCCGCCGGTCCACCAGCCACCCGCTGCCGTCGCACCACCACCGCCTGCCGCTGCCACCGCTACCCACCACCACCGCCGGACCAGCAGCCGCCTGCCGTCGGACCACCGCAGCCGCCTGCCGTTGCCTCCCGCCACCGCAGCCCCCCGCCACCGCCACCGCCGGACCAGCAGCCGCCTACCGTCGCCACACCACCACAACCGCCGGTGCTGGACGCCTCCTCCGCCTGCCCTCACCGGACCACCACCTCCTGCCGCCACCTGCCACCTGTGATAATAATAACAATTAAATGTTAGTAGTGGGAGGTCTCAAGTTCAACTCCTTACCACTTGACTAAAACCT